>JAODAL010001438.1:0-231035 GCA_025379985.1 Phyllomedusa bahiana
TCAGCGCTATCAGGAGAGAGATCAAATAGGTCTGTAAGCTATAGTGACCAGTAGCTGCGTCAGCCTATCATGAGAGATCAAATATGACACTGGTAGCTATAGCGACCATGCTAGGCAGCCTATCAGAGAGATTATCACAATAGCTGTGTAGCTATAGTGACCAGTGCAGGCACTCTATCAGGACAGAGATCAAACATAGGTCTGTAATGCTATACACATGCGACCAAGTGCTGGCAGCCTATCAGGAGAGAACACACGATCTTAGCTATAGCCACCTGAGGAGCTAGTGCAGCCCATCAAGAATCGAAACCGTAGGCTAGGTAGGACCACTGTTCATGCACACAGTATGTAAAGTGACTTATTTTTCCAAGATCTTTAAAGGTTGTCTCACTACAAGGATTGGCTGCTTTTTATGTTAAAGATTCTGGAAAAAAACAAGTCACCTTTGCAATGTTCCATTAGCATGGTCCAACCTATTCCTAGATATCCCCTCAAATGACTATGGGCGTGCGCATCATGCTCCGTGCAGGTTGCGTTATAGTTACAGACCTGTTTGGATATCGTCCTGATAGCTGCCAGCACTGGTCGCTATAGAAGACTTACAGATCTGGTGTCCTCAAGCAGCTCCTCCACTGCAGGAACTAGTAGCCAGTAAAGCCATTAAAACTTTCAAAAATGAACACTGCGAAACAGGACTGAAATAAGATGAATCGATGTAACTGAAGACAACCCCTTTAAAAGGGAGAATACATCCTTAATAATGGTATGTGAGATAATTTTAGCACAGAGCCAATGCTTGTGAGCGTCTCTGTGTTGACTAATATCTGTCCGTGGGTCACTTATTTTCATGATCTCCTATGAAAAGTTCTTCGTTCTCTGCACATGGTTCAAACAGCCATGTGCTGCTCCCATCTTGAAATCATTTTTCTTGTATGTATAAAGGGTTTGTCTCACACTACATGGATCGCTGCTTTTTATGTTAAAGATCTTGCAAAAACAAGTCACTTTGCAATATGTCTAATACATAAATCAGTGGCACACTAAAGACTAAGTAAAACCTCAAGTTTATATAGGAATATAGGAAATGCTTTACAGCATGAAAAACCTGGGACTCTTAGTTTACAGTATTTGATCAAAGATTGTATAAGCTCTACCATCCCAAAACGTCTCAAGGGGTTCACAGAGCAGGTGGAGTCCCCCTACACTAAAAACATCTTGGATCAAATACTTACTGTAAAGCATTTCCTAATTCTTTAAACTTGGAGGTTTTACTTAGTCTTTAGTGTGCCGACTGATTTATGTCTATTAGATGTACTCAATTGCCTTTCAGTGTGCAACATACTTACTTTTCAACAAGTATTTATCAGCATGTCACAGCCGTTTACTTTTTGTACTGCAATATGTGACCATTACCAGTGTCCTATCCATTCCTACATATCCCCTCTGTATGGGCTGCATCTGCTCACTCAAGTCTCCGTTATTAATTTCTATCTACAGACCTGTTCAGTCTCTTCTGAGAGCTCCAGCATTGGTCGCTATCAGCTACAGACCTGGCCTTCCACTGACCGTCTAGTGGAAGCAGTAAGACATCCCTGAAACTTCAAAATGAAAACAGGACGGAGAAGATGAATCAGTGTAGTGAGACAACACCCCTTTACGTTTTTTTTTTTTTTATTGTTGTGCAGAATTTTCTTCGCTACATTCGGGGTTTGTCAGTGCCTTGTCTTCGCTATTTGGACCGCGTGAGTTGCCCTACTCATACCTTCTCTTTGAGCTCAACAGTCTGATAGGCTGCAGCATAGCTGTAGCGCAGCCGTCATGCGTGTCTGGGTAGCTACGGTCTTTTGTTGGGTTGGTGTGCCTTAACATGCAGACCCTTTTGGACAAGCACCATACACACAGAATAAGGCTGCCATTGTTTAGAATAGGCATTGATTATTTTTGTGACATCCGTCGTCATTCAATCCAGTTTATGAGTTGTGGAATCTCATATATGGCGTCCCAACTAAATTTTACTCGTCCCTAGACTGAGCAGCAAGAAATCCTTTATGGGGCACATTATACCGAGCTTTCTTTAGCTGTAAATCGAGAAAGTGATTTCCACAGCTTTTTTGCACTTTGCAGCAGCTGAACGGTGCGCCTCTTGTCTAGACTGCCACATGAGCTAATCAGGGAATTACTGGATTACGTTATGCTTGCGGAGGGCCCTGTTTAGTTAACAGAATATTTCTCTTTAAAGAGGCAGGCGATTATCTTAATGCTATGATTTTTGACCCTTTTGCTAGTCCGGTCTCTGAGTCTTTGGTTGCATTGTGATTCAATTAGTTCAATCAGGATTTTGGTTTCTCCCAAACTTTGAAATAGATTGTTAGTTAAGTAACTAAGTTAACCACTCTATATAACTGCACAGTTACCTTCTATAAGTGAAGACCTCTCCCACGATTCATCCCCACAAATGACAGCTTTTTCTCTCCTCCTAGCCGACAAAATCCCAGCACTCCTATACAAACTAAGGGAATTCATATTCCCAAACACCAAACTCTCACAAACACAATCTCTCTTGACTTTAGCGAGAACTACAAAGAGCGCCAAGAGAACGAGCAAGCCAAACCATTAAGCACCCACACACACACACTGATAGACTCATTTTACAAATTTAATGGTAATATCTCACACAGGCCTGATCTAAGCTGCAGACGTTTTCTAGCGTGACTTCAAGGAAGAAACTTACAAATCCGCTGAGTGGTTTTATTCTGCATATTTTGTCCCGTTCTTTGATGCATATTTTGTTTTTTGATGCGTATTTTGCCAGCGCTGATTGGAAGCCAAAAACCAGGAATGGAGCCAAGTCAAAGAAGAAGCATGCAAGACTTACCCGTTATACCTTTTTTATCGTCTGTAGTTTCATTCCTGGTTTTGCTTATAACTAGTGCTGCAACAAATTTATCGTCAAAAAACAGCTGTGTGATCTCAGCCTTGCTTTAAAGGCATGTGGTAATCAAAAAATGACTTAGTGTTTAACTCACTTTTTTATGTTTAGAGGCGATTTTTATAAGTAATTTTTTGTGTTTTTTCTAATTTTCCATATCCCTTTCAATATTTTGGAAAAAACTTCTTTAAGCCCTGCGTTTACAGTTTGCCACTGTGAATAATAATAGTCTGCACACTTCCTGCTAAGATAGAGAGATTTTTCATAGTCTACTTATCTACATGTATCCATAGCAAACAGGGCTACACACCTCTGCGTCAAGGTGCCCAACAATGTGTATAGATAAACACAGTCGGTCCACCATCACAATAGGAGATTTCACAGCTCTCCCTCTATTCTTCCTGCACAGTGATTTTTTTTTTTTCCAGGTCAACGAGAGACCTATACTCTCTGGTTCAATGGGACCGGTCAGTCCACAGGCTCCTATGATCTATTTATTGCTGCTGTAAAGCATCTACTTCTAAAATAGCTTGTTAAAGCAGTGCAAGCACAAGAATACGTCCCACATAATCATATACGGGCAGAAACCGAGATTGAGAAAATCACAATGCAGAAAATAAAAATCGGCACTAAGAAGAAAAGAGCATGGATCCATGTCTTAATTTAATAAGTATAAAAAGATAAATTGTGACCGATCTCCCTTTTAAAGTATATCTGAACAAAAATCCACACTAAAATCTACCCTACCAGGTGTGATTTGTTATCATTAGAAGATGTCAAGGGGGGAGTATGGCCTACGTTCACAAGGCTTATTCACGTAATGCGTAAACTGCGGTGATGGAGTTCGCCACAATACGCCGTGTGACCGTGCCAGTCGGGGGCTAGGCGGGGAGGCGCAGTACTTGGTCGCCGGCCCCATAGTACCTCTCCCTCATATTCTCGGCGCGAATCCCTCCGAGATAAATTGACCTGTCACTTTCTCCCCCGCTCTGCCGTATTTTTGCGACAGTGGGAGGAGCGGAAAACCTGAATCCTAAATTTCTCTTATGAGATACTGTGGATTACCAGTAAATAGACGGTAACTTATATTTCTGACCATTTGCACGGCATACGGAACGAAAATCCGTTCCAAAATAAGGCCGTGTGGAACATGAGCTTACAAGGGTAGAGTAAGGGCTTTACCCCCACGTCAATTGAATTTTGGTTGGTTTTTCAGATGTTGTTGGTCCGTGTTTAGAAACCATGGTAAAACAGACCAGCACCACTCCCCCATAACTTTCTAACTATAAAAACTGTGCAGCAGTCCACACGATGGATTTTCTGCCAGATGGAGGTATTGACCACCGCCAGCGTTTCTAAAAACTTAGAACTTGTCAACTCTTCCGCTCTTCGGTTTTTGTGGCAGAGCATGACCATGTGGGATGCGAAGGGGGACGGCTTGAATCTTCAAACCGCAGACAAAAGCCGTCCCCTCTGCGTGCCAAAAAAGGACAAGATACCAGTCAGAAAAGCCAACCGGTATTTGGTCTTTGCTGTGGGAACGCACCTAAGAGAAATCTCCAGTCTAGATCCAACGCTAGTAGGAAAGGTATTACTACACGGTACTTTCCAGTAGAGGGCTGGGGAAGTGTAGTGCAAACACATGTGAAAGTGTTGGGTATGCAACATCATCATGCTGTTTTAACTACAGTAATTGCTGAAAAGCCAAGAGTAGCCCTACCTAATGCAAGATATTAATCCATTGACCGTGCTCCCATGACATGATCCAGTGCCATTCTGGCCATTATACCCATTGATTTGGATTTCATGGGAGTGCAATTCTTATGTGCTTACAATTTGATCCAGGATTATTCATATTGCTAGATTGAGTTCGGGAAGGAATTTTTTTCCTAAAATGAGACAATTGGTCTTCTACCTCATGGGGGTTTTTGCCTTCCTCTTTACATCAACACTATCACACTGATAGGCTTAGAACTGATTGATATTTTTTCCAGCCTTACAATCTATGATTAACGTATGTAATAAGCAATTTAAAGAGGGGTTGGTCTCACTACAGTATTGATTCATCTTACCTCAGCACTGTTTTTCTCTTGGTTTTTTTTGAATTCGAGGCACGTTTTTACTGGCTGCAACTAGACTGCATGTAGAAAGCCAGGTCTTTAGCCATAGCAACCAGTGGCTGGCACGCCTATCAGGAGAGAGAAAAACGCAGGTCTGGAGCTATAGTGAACCTGAGGAGCTGATACAGCCATACAAGAGGGGATATCACAGATAGTTACAGGACACTGTTAAATGACATAAACTTGCAAAGTGACTTGCTTCTTTGCAAGATACTTTAACAAAAAAGCAAGCAATCCTTGTAGTGAGACAACCCCTTCAAAAGGTCCTATAACAACATGCTTTAGTACGTCCAGGATTATGGTACCTACCTACTCAAAAAGTTGGGGCAACTCACATCTCAGATTTGTTGCATTAATTCTGCTTTTCTGCCCCATTCATTTGCTTTGATTACCAGAAAAACGCCCTAAGAATCAAAGTAATTTTCACGTCATATAAATCCCTTGCAACCAATCTGTGCATTTAAACATCCCCTATAGTCAGACCTTGTCCAAGTTTACGCAGTCATCTTGCATATTTAACTGCAGAAGCTGTTCCTTCGGTACTCATGTGGCAAATGTCATAGCCCCCTGGGAATCCGGACACGGTCAGGGGCCACCACAGGTTTGCCCAAAGTATCTTTAGAAGAGATCGTCATGATCTGTTCTTTACTCTTTGTAACTTTAGCACTTTTATTCATTGAGTTGTTAACTTATCTTTCTATCAAACTACAAATGGTTTCTTCAACCTAGTGTCTGTCTCGTGTTTTCAACATGAAAAAAACAATCCTGACCTTGGCTCCCCAATGGGAGGGAAGAAAAGTTACTTAGACAATAAAATATTCGTCACGTGCAGCAATCATTCTCTTCTCATGCCTACAAATATTCTATAAATCCCCATTAGCCACTGACAACCCAGGAGAAATTGAAAAGCGAACTGCGAACCGATTATCAAAGAGTGCCGGCAGAAAGCCTATCGCAGCGCTAGCTTATAGCCCTTTCTTCTAAAGGATGTCAGTGGGCAAGCAGGCAATTGGCTGGGAAGGACTGCGGAGGTTGTTTGCCAAGACTGTGCAGAGCAGGAGTCATTTGTTAATTAACATCTTAGTTATTCATTAAAACCCAAGGAAACTCAGAAACCTCGCTCCAGTTTGAAGTCATTTTGCACATTTTTTATCATCTAAGAGCTCTGTGCTCAAACTCTTATAATTAGAAGTCTTCAACTAAACATGATAAATTCGCGGAAGACCCTCACCAGTTGCCCTTGTCCAAGCCAACATATCTAAAACTTACCAATTTTAAGTCTAAAGTTTTTTTTGGTATTCCGTAAAGACCAATAAACATAACAGTTGTACATGTTTAATTTAATAAGTGGCCTCTGGGTCCAGAGGAGCTAGAAGTGGAAAAAAAATCTTAGCGCTTTCCTGTTCCATCTGCTCCTTCTTTTTATTTCTTTACACCTCAAGTATGATTTCAGTTCATTGGTCATGTACACTGCAAGCCCAATCCACTGGCGTACGTGGTCTCTTCTGTATAGCATGTTTACTAGTGAGGCCAGTGATTGGCTGCAGGCATCATGTGACTGATTAACTGTGAATGTATAATGCAGAGGAGCACTGGCAGCGTCATGTTTTTGTTGTGGAACGAGAGGGCTTGACAGGTGATTAAATTTTTTTTTGTTTTTAAAGTCCTCCTGACAGCAGACACTTTGTCCCAATCCATAATTGAGCAATCAAAACAAACCCTGTTATGGGTGTGTTGACTCCCACACGGCTTGTGGCTCCAGAAAACCAGTGGTTGATCGATATGGGTGAGCTGATCTACAATTGTTTTTTGCTGTCTATTTTGGGGGCTCACACTGGGGGAACCCAGAGAACCTGGAGGAAACCCAAGCAGACAAGGTGAGAATGTCTTCTACAAACCCCCTAGGACTTGACCCCCACCGCACATGTTATTGGTCGGGTTATCAGATGGTTTTGTGTGGTTTTAACAAACCATCTGAAAACCGATAGCAAACACTTCCCTAGGACATTTAATAGAAAATCCATGCAGCAGTTCCCAATTTCACGATTTTCCACTTGGGCGGTTTTGACACCGCCAGCCGTAATAAAAAAGCTTTAGGAACATGTTCATTCTACCACCTGTGCGTTTATCGGGCAAAAACATGAACATAGTGGGTGTGAAGGGGGAGGGCGATAAAATCGCAAACATCGGACAAAAGCCCCATCCTACATGCCAAAACAAACGAGACCAAATAAGGGTCGGATTTGCGAACCAATATTTGGTCTTTGCCGTTAAACCGCACCTACAGATGTTATCCTTGGTAGGATTTAAAACTGCAGTACCTCAGCGTGCAGGGCAGCGAGCGCTAACCACGGAGTCAGCATGCTGTTACTTTTAATATCCTATGTAGTAATATACCTCCAATATTATTGTTACAATTTTGTACCAATTTTTGGGTTTTATCGTTTCTTATGCACTTTCACATCCAGAGGCTCCCTTACAGTCATTCGTGTGGCTTACCACTTGGATCTGTAAGGACAGTGTTTATAATGGCAAACGCTCTGTTGGATCTTGCACCGAGATCAAGAATCTCCTTTTGTCTGCTGATCCATTGTCGGCTGTTTTTTATCTTTTTCTTGTAGTAGCCAAAGAGTGGAATATTGTGTTTGAGCTTGCAGTAACTATTGCAAAGATTACATTTAGGCTGAACGGTCCTCTTTTCAGCCAACCGTCAAACTAATATTATAAAATAAAAAATTCGGGCAAAAAAAATATAAAGTCTCCTTTACAGCGGCTGATGCCGATGATAGAATGATTGAATACTCACATGAACCTCGATCAGCTGAATCATTGTCAGTGGTAAATATCCCCCCCCCCCCCCCGCCCCACAGCAGCAGACTGGATAACAAACACTCATTTAACAGCTGAACAGCTCCATTTTAATGCTGATAAAGGAAAAACCCTTTGGTTGGCATCACCTCTCTGTGGAAACATAGGGTGTGCTGCCGATTATCTGGCAAACTGAGGAGATGTATTGAATGCATGGGAGGAGGATGATACATTGTAGTAGTCAATTGGGCTGCTGATTGCTTGATCGCCTTCCCCAGTAAATAGACTTGTGTGCTACTGTAATCCACCATATACTTCAATGTCGGGGGAATGCCATTGTTAGCAAATATTCCCTAAAGTGGATTCCTTAAAGGGTTTCGTCATTCATAAATGCTGGCGCTTTTAAAACCATGTAGGCAAGGGTAAATGAAGTTATATTACCAATACATTGCTGTTCTGATTTTGCGCTTTGTGTAGGAAATAAGGAGATTTTATTTACTGCTAGAGGCTACAGAACGATTTCAATCTAGGTTACACCACCTCTTTCTGCTTTTAATTGCTGCCAAGTTGACCTTTTGGAACATGGCGGATAATCCCAGGCAGAGTGTTCTCCTCAGCACAGGAGCTTGTTTATTTAACGGTTAGATGACCATCTTTATTAACCCTTTGATCTCTCTAGTCTTGTTTACACTAACATTTTGTCAAAACCACTAGCACTCATATCACTCTAAGGAGTACATTCACACACTGGTTGTATTTGTTGGAGCGCACAGGTACAAGCCGCAAAACGTCCTTTATTAAACAATGTTGAAAGTATGCGCTTGCAAGTACTAACCAATTGGAGGCCCTCATATGTGCCTCTTTCTATTACTCTCACATCACGTTAGCGTCGAGCGAAAGTCTAGTTACCGGTTAACTGTTCTTTTATATGGACGTACAATTACAATAGGTTTCCCATCTGTTCTCTCAAGGCCACCTTTTCTCGCTGTGGAATGGGCTTCTCGACCCCCACCCCCTCCCCCCTCCCCCCCCCCCCCCTCCTCCCCTCATGTTTAGATGCACTGTACGCTAAGAGCCACAAATTTGTTCATTCGTTCTCAAATGTAATTATTGAAAATACAATTCCTAAATTCGCGTTTTTCACTTGACAATTTTTTGGCATCTTGTATAGAGTCTTGCTATATTATGTTGTGTTGGCTCATGGCTGCCACGCCAACGCAACCTACATAGTTTTCTTTAAAATAGTTTTGGATGAGCTGATCAATTCTTTCTTCTTTTTTTTTTTTTTTTTTTCTAAATTGGCAAGAAATCCAGACATACGTAGAACTGGGGTCATAAGATCATTCAAGTCCGTCTGAACGATGAATAGGTGACATTTATAGTACTTTATGGCGCATATAGTGATTCAAAGTACCCAGCAAATACGACATGTGAACATCTCCTAAAAGATTAGCTAGGAATTGCGATAGCTGATATGCCATTTACTACTTAGAATCACCCACAGCCTCAACAGAAAGTGTGAGACTGAAGCTGCTTTGGCTCCGTGAAACCATACAGTAGAAAAACCCCTTTAAGGTCATTTTAGTGACTGAATTGAATTTATTCAACTGCAGAGCTTACAAATACATAGTTATAGTAGTACTGTTGAAAGAAGACACGTGTCCATCAAGTTCAACCAAGGTGGGAAATGTGGTTTGAAGGGAGGGAGCACAAGACTTTCTAAGCCACCCCCCCAGTGCCTCGCAGTGTTGAATCCCTGAACCCACAGGCAAGAACCAATCTGCCCAGTGGAAACCCCATCTCTGACCCACAGAGCCGCCACCAGACAGGATCCAGGAATTATTACATAGCTAACATACACATTCAAATTCTTTCTGTTCCAGGTAGGTATGCTAAGCCTTTTCTTGAAACTCCCAACTTTCCTGCTGTTGACCAGCTCCTCATGCGGCTATTCACAGATTCACGTTCTTATAGGTGATGAACGCTTTTCACCTCTGGAGATTGACATCCTTTTTTTTATCTCTATTCGAAGGGAATGTCCCCCTTGTCTTTTGAGGGGCTTCACTTAAAATTAATATTTCCCCTTACTTTTTGTAGGACCGGTTATAGTATTTAATATAAATTAATCATGTCCCCCCCCATAGCATCTTTTCTCAAGATAAAATAAGATTCAAATTCTATCCAACCTCCTCAATAACTAAGCTGGTCTCCATTCCCCTTATAAGTTTGGTTGCTCGTCTTTGCGACTCTCTCTAGCTCCATTACATCTCTTCTATAAACTGAGGCCCAGAACTCACAGCAAAATCAAAGTGAGGACATCACCAATGCTTATACAGCTTTAGAATTCACATCCATCGCCCGGGGGGCATGCCTCTTTTAATACACGCCAAATCTACTTTCCCTAGAGGCAAGCTGATTTACATTGCATGCTGTTCTGTCAGTCTGATAACTACAAGAACGCCCAGATCTTTCTCAACAAGACGATTCTCCAATCTGCCCAATGTGCTCTATAAAGATATTGGGCCAGTAGTGCAACCTAGTAAAGTTTAATATACATAATTTTGTCTTATTAGCACCTATGCTGCTCATATCCATGGAGTCTCTCGGTCTATTGTGTCCTAAGTTGTAATAATTCCGAAAGAGAAAAGTGAGGTGTTGCCACACTATGCAGCAAAATGACAAGCAATTCCCGTTGTACCCCTGCACTATGCAAAGGCAGTGACCACATTGATCAGGACTGTACAGAGAAGATGTTATTAACAAACCATAAGCCCGCATGTGGTTTGTCCAAAAAGACAAACCTGACAAAGTATCCAAAATGTGTTTTTTTTAATTTTTTTTTTTCTCTTCGCTTCTAATCAGAGACAAATTATCCAATGGGTGATGCAGTAACAGTACAAAAGAACAGCCTTCTTGCTAAGCAGTTGGCATCTGCCATCTGCGTCCTATTTTAGCCATGTATTATAAAAGAAAAAAATATAGCTGGTTTTTTGGTTAACATGAACAATGTCTTAAAATACAAATGGGTCCGATTTATATCTTCCCATCTGTCTGGTAGTCTGTAATTTTTTGTACGGTTTTCGACCTCCTCCGACTAACCGACCATCATATTCCAGGCGACCTCTGCAAACATTCATGGAAAAAGTGCAGAATATTATAATATAAACTTTTTCCCCTCTTGGATCCGTAGGTGTCCCTCTGCCCACACTGGTTCCCTGACTAATGTTTTGTGTTTGTGTTTTTTTTCTTCTCTCGAACATAATGACCAGTAAAAAAAGCTATTTCCATCTGATGCTGTAATAAGGAGAATGCCCTCACATGGACAGGTAAAATGTAACACCTTTAAAGGGTTGTCTCGCTACGTTGATTCCTTTTACCTCTGACCTGTTTTCTTTGTTAACACTTTGAATTCAGGGGCGTTTTTTACTGGCTTTCCACTAGGCTGCAGTAGAAGCCAGGTCTGTAGCTATAGCAACCAGTGCTAGCAGCCTATCATGAGAGATCAAACAGGTCTGTAGCTATAGCGACCTGAGGACTGATGCAGCCCATACAAGAGGGATATCTCAGAATAAGGTAGGACACTGTTAGGCCCTCGTTCACACAGCTTATTTTGGGACTGATGGGAAAACCGTACCCGGCCGGATTTTGCGCTGCAGTACGGCTCCAGGTCCGTCCCATCATTACGGTAATCCACAGCTCTCATAGAGAACAGTGGATTCCGTCGCTCCTCCTCGCTCGGCAAAATCCGCCGCGGTGGGGGGAAAAGTGACATGCACATTATTTACGGCGCGTATGCGCCGTAAATAATGCATTGTCTATGGGGCCGCGCCCCCGCTACGCTCCCTGCCCCGCCCCTTATTCAAGCCGTATTTCGGCCGAAATCTGTCCCGCAATTACGGCTTGAATAAACCATGTGAACACTGCCTTAATGGACATTTTTTTTGCAAAGTGACTTTTTTTTCGCAATGATCTTTAACGTAAAAATTAATCCTTTTTAGTGAGACAAACCCCTTAAAGGAAACCTTCACAGGACAGAGTAAAATTTAAACCTTAAAGGGGTAAGTTCACAGGGCCAAAGTAAAATTTTAAGCGTGAAATCCATCAGGTTTCTGCCACTGAAATCAGTGTTATCTGAGGGGTTTTTTAATGAGTATTTTTTTTTTTTACTAAAGTACATGGTAAGTGCATGTGGATTAAGATGCATTTTTGGTTTTTGGTTTTTACTTGTGTACAGTCTGAGTCCAATTCATGGCTATTGGTTTTGGACAAGGATCCAAAATGCAATACACTAAAAATTTTTTTTGGGCCTTATTGTATAAGGATTTTAACCATCCCCATTGACCCCAATAGTAAATTCCCAAAATGGAATGAAACCAAATGAACAGGTATCTTTTTTTTTTTTTTTTTTTTTTTACTTGTGTCGTTTTTGAAACACCATCGTATATATTTACAACACATATTTTCTATTGCGTTTAAGGAGAATCTTTTTTTTTTTTTTTTCCTTCAAGTTTTCAACAAGGCTTTCATGTTGAAATTCGCCAAGAAATTTTTTGTCGTGGGCCCAAATCCATAAAAAAAAAAATACCATGCCATTGGGCTCCTGCCCTTGACAGTTTCAGGCTTAACGGTCTTGTCTCTAGTTTTTTTGAACACTTTTTTCCCCTGGATCTGTCTTCCACCTTTACTTACCTCTCTTTCAAGTATAACTTGTCTCCGCAAGTTCGTCCATGCATCGGTTAGATTCTCTTAAGACTATCACGTTCCGTTTGCATTCGGAAGTGAGGTGCATCAATCTACACTTTGCTGTTGGATGTCTTTCTGCCAACACTGCTGTCGGTCTTTAGACTGAGCTGTTTGATCTGTTGATACGGTTACAGGAGAGCGACCTGGGGCCATGATAGTTAAGGGGGTTTTCCGAGATTTTCAGAAAACCCCTTATTGGTTGGGACTGCTTTAAAATAAGAACTTAGAGAGTACCTACCACTTCCATGCAAATACATTTATAAGAGTTTTTTCCAATACATGTCATTAGCAACGCAGAGTGCTCATGTCTGTATTAAAGGGGGCAGATTTTACTTTCTAAGCAGAGCTAAGTTATTCTTTGTGTTGAGAGATACCAACTGTGCAGGGGGATTTTGGGGCTAGCTCTTTACAGGGTGATCTGATACAAAAAACACTGAAGCACCACCACAGGTGACAGATCTAAGCATCTTAATTATACGCCTAAATTTCCCACAAAAAAGAGCCCAGAAAAATCCTTTAAACTTCCCCCCCCCCCCCCCCCCCCCTCCCCCCCACCCAATGGACTCTTACAGTTCAGAAGCGATACAAACTTTCACATAGTCACCACAACTGTCAATCCAACTGGCCCGACTTCAGAGCTGCTTTAAAAAAACCGTCACATAGGTAATGCTCCCCCCCTTCTGAGGACAGAACAAGCATGACAGACCTGCGTTTCCAATGCCCCTGTCCCTTATTCTGAAAATTTCTGTAGTTTTTTCTTTTTTTTTTTAATTCCAAATTGAATTTTCAACCAGAAGAGTCATTGAAGATTTGTCAGTTTTTTAAACCCCCCCCCTACTAGGCTCCCGCCCCCTTAGGCTACTCCGCCCACCTCAACTGAAAAACCCACTACTTTTGAATATAAAACATGTAATAACTGTCAGGGTGGGGCTATCTTTTGGGGGTGGGGCTAACCCTGCTATGAATAAAATTTGGGGGTAAAAGCTCTAAACACCACATCTTACAAAAAAAGGCACACGCTGGAAACAGCGGCTTACACTAGCTTTGCTGCCTCCAAGGGGGGCTAAACTAGGGAAAGGCCTTTAAAGGGGGCCCAAGCTTTTTTTTTAATACCAACTTACAGGTGAAATGCTTTGATTTTTCTAACAAAGCATATTTAAAGAAGTGTTTGTATTTTACTTTCCTGTTAGTTCATGAGGTTTCTCTGGAGATGATAGGTCCTCTTTAACCTAGACTAACTTCTGCTGCTGCGGCGCTCGGGTGTCTCCCGTCTGTCACTAAAGGTATGTGCACACATCGTTTGTTAGAAGCGTGTTTTGGATCCGTGTATCGGACCCTAAACGGACCCAAACACACATCTAATAATCTGCTGTGTGATTTCCATTGCCTTCATTTTAAAAAACCCCTTGGCTTAAAACGGCGAACACGTTTTGGGGGTTTACTTTTCTTTTGAGGTCTTTTGGATCTGTTAAAAAATTTACCCCATTTTTCCCAGGCACAGGCCCCCCTGTTAGGGGTTTATTGGATCTATCGCCTTTCCCCCATATCCAATCCCCTTTCCCCCCCCCCTGTCACCTGCACCTCAAGAAATCTCCAAAATCCCTCCATTTCTCACTGGGAAAAGACTCAAATCTCTTACTGTTTATTCTCTCTCGTTTTGGACTTGCAACCCTTGTTACGGTTTCCCCCTCTCTGCAAACCCTTCCCTCTCCAATCTGCCCAGAAGCAGCCCCAGGTTGTTTTCTCTCCGCCGTATTGATCCCTTCCCTGTGTCGGGGTCACTGAAATGGTTCCCCCACCAGACAGGTTTCGTATAAACTCGCACCCACCCAAAAAGCTTCCCCACGTGTTGTCTCCCTACATCTCCTCCTGTCTCTTTCTCCGCCTACCGTGTTTCCCCGCTCTGCTGTTGTTTATAATTCATCCTCAATATCCGAACCTCCATGCCCCCCTACAAGATTTCCACGTGGGGGCCCCAATTTTGGAATTTTGCTCCCGGGGGGCGATCGGCACTTCCAAACCCCTCACTTTTTTAAAAAAGGCCCGAAAAAAAACTTTTCTGGGTCTGGCCCCCCAAAGATCCTAACTGCAACCCCCCACATCTGTCACCCCCTGCACTTGGGCATACGGCCCTTTTTCGTATATAGATGTAAGTTGGGGGGCAGGTTACCCCTTTTTTCTGTAAACCCCCCCCTTTTTATGAAACAGGCGGCCCATTGTAAACTTGGACTTTTTACCGTATTTTTTCACCCTTTACACCTAAAGGATTGTAACTCTCCGGCGGGCCCCTCACCTTGTTGTCTCATTTGTAAGTTTTTTTAATGTGTAATGCTGTATGTTTACCTTGAATTTTTGAAAGTGGCGGAATATGTTGGCGCTATAGAAATAAAGATTATTATTTTTATTATTTTTATTTTTATTAATTGTCATGTCGATTCTTGATTCGTTTGATGCAGTAGACGCCCTATTTAAAACAATAGCAAAAACCCACCAAACGCGCACCACACCTCGGTGAGTGTTGGATACATTTTACACAGAGCTTTTGATTAGTTTAGTAAAAAAAAAACCTATTCAAAAACGCAGTGTAAACCCCCCTTAGTGCGTTTTTGACTTTTTTTTTTTTTGGCCCCCAAAATTATAAATCAAAGCGGGGCCTTCCCGCAAAAAAACCTCACAAAAGCACTCTTAGGCCATTTTCACACAGTTTATTTGCCGGCGTAGTTACCCCCGAATTGCCTTTGGGGGGAGGGGGGGCCAACCTGCCGGCCCTGCATTCATTTTTTTGGGCCCGTATACCTTGTAAATCCAATTCACTTCTCTCCCCCCCGGCGTATTCCCCGGGGGGAGAGGAAGGTAACCCCTTTTTCTCTATAGAACTTGGATTACGAATGATGGGACGTTTTCCACCCCGTAATTCACGCAGTATGACTCAATTGGGGGAAAATGGGCCCATTTTAACTGTAAACTCCCATTGGGTTTTAACGTTAGGCATGCTTTCTCAACGCTCAAAAACTATTAAAAAAAAAACAAAAAAAAACCAGGGGTTCTTTCAAATGCAAATTTTTAAAAAAATTAATAAAATTTTTTTAAAATTGAAGGGTTTTTGGATGGCCTGTTGGCTGTACATTTTGGCCCAAATTGAGGCAATTTTTGGCTCACAGGTGAATGGGACAAAACTGTAAGAAAATTGGGGAGTACTTGGCGCTTGCCTTTCGAAATGGAAGACAGAAGTGAATCCCATTATATTAATACCAATTTTATTTTTTTTTTTTTGGTACCCCTAAAGGCCCTGTTCACACGGGTTAAAATCCTATTTCGGGCCGAAAAACGCGCCCAATTTGGCCCAAATTTCGGGCCGAAAAGGCCCATTCATTTCGGGGAATCCACATTTAAGGAATAGGTTTCGTCTCCTCTCTCTGCTCCGAATCCCGGGGGGGAGATAAAACACTTGTCCCTTTCTAGCGGCGTATACGCGCCGCTAGCAGTGATAGTCTATGGGCGCGGCGAAGTGCCGGCCCCCTGCTTCCCCTCCCCCGCCTCCCGCCCCCCGCCCCCGTCCACACGGCGTAATTGCGGGGCGTAAGCCGTGTGAACATAGCCTAAGATGGGGGGTTTAAAAACTCTAACCCTGCTGTGGGGCTTATACGCTGTAGGGCTTAAAGGGATTTTGCCAAGAAGTCCGTTCCTAACCTGTTATCTACTCAGCAGAAAAGATAAACACAGCTTGCTTGGTCAAGGGGGGGGGAGGGGGGGTTCTGAGCAGAGACTGCAGTGGCAGGGAATGTCTACAATGTTTCCACAAAGAATTACATTAGAACCAGTGGATTCTCTATACAAAAGACACAGTCTCATTCACTGCTTTTTCTCCCCAGACCCTAGCAAGCTCCTTCATGTTCCCTGTCATCAGATAAGTAGTGCAGACAGCGCAAGCCCGGCCAGATCCGTTCCTGGTCATGTCTAATGTAAACTGTCAGGTAACTAAGGGCATGGACAGAAAGCTGTAGCTCTCAGAGGCTTCACTTTTTGTAACCCACATATGTTGAAAAAGTGATTAAATACCCATTTTGGAGGATCCCACGTCTACATTACATGGTGGCAAAACCCCTTTAAAGTCAGACCATATATGCATACACTCCACAGTCCTGCTTTTAATACACTGGCCGTACATGAGTCTGTCGGCCAGTGCTCAATCTTTCAACAGCTAACTTCCCAAAACACGCATTCTCGGATTGGACAGCAGGGAGATGGGAATAGGCTGTTTCCAGACAACTGTTCCCATTCCCAGAGATTTGTATGCAGATAGGTGCGGAGACATTCCAGCCATGCGATTTAATAGCTGGTTATCTGTGGGTAAATTTGGGAACCAGATAATGAATCCGGGCTGACTTGGCCTGTATATAACATATGCTGCCTCCATCTTCAGATGCGTCGGCCTTCCTTGCTGTGGTTGTTTTCAGATCTGTATCTCGTATGGTTTATGCACTGACTCCTGCCGTAGTACATAGGATGTCATAGAATTTTTTTTTTTTTTTTTACTCCCCAAACAAGTTCCTCCCAATAAGGAAACAAGTAACAGAACTGAATAAACACAGGGAACCGAATGTATCCTGTACACCTGGGTCCAAGAGGAAATGTCTGGCTAGGCAGTCTTTAAAGCCTGTCTCCCGAGGATATAAACTTGAAAGTAAATAGATCTGCGACTTATCTGGAAATGGTCGTGTACATTTTAATATGCGGGATGTCGGTTGTTTTAATGCTTTGTACAGAAAGCTCGTTTATTGAGGGATCTGCAGTGTGGACACAGCTTGGCACAGGCCATCACTCGTAAAACCCGCGGATCAGGGAGGTATGTTAATCTGACTGGGAAGTATGTGCATGCTTGTTACAGTAGAAATCTAGGTCGGGTGACTAGTGGAGAAGTCATTGATAGATAACATGGACGTTATCACATCTACCAGCTGATAATCACATGGGGATTTTGCAATCTACATTTTTCCCTTTAGTCTCATTGGTTGTTTACAGCATCTAAACCTGTTTTTTTTTTTTTTTTTTACAGGACTCAATATGTTTCTGTCCATGCGGGGCCACCAATGAGATTGGGTAGCAGCTAAATTAAGCCTATGGGTGCTTTTACGGGCAGCAGATTAAAAGGGTTGTCTCACTACATTGATTCATGTTACCACAGTCCTGTTTTATTGGTTTCATTTTGAATTCAGGGGTGTGTTTACTGGCTTCTACTAGGCTGCAGTAGAAGCCAGGACTGTAGCTATAGCAACCAGTGCTGGCAGCCTATCAGGAGAGATCAAACAGGTCTGTAGCTATAGCGACCAGTGCTGGCAGCCTATCATGAGAGATCAATAGGTCTGTAGCTATAGTAACCAGTGCTGGCAGCCTATCATGACAGATCAATAGGTCTGTAGCTATAGCGACCAGTGCTGGCAGCCTATCAGGAGAGATTGAACCAGTCTGTAGCTATAGTGACCAGTGCTGGCAGCCTATCAGGAGAGATTAAAGAGGTCTGTAGCTATAGCGACCTGAGGAGCTGATGCAGCCCATCCAAGAGGGAATATCTAGGAATAGGTAGGACACTGTTAATGGACACATATTGCAAAGTGACTTGTTTTTGCAAGATCTTTAACATAAAAAGCAAACATTGTAGTGAGACAACCCCTTTAATTGGCTTCTTATGTAATCTGATCTGAAGACACTACATTGTGAGCAGCTTTGGGGACCGGGACTGTTGTGAATGGTTGTAGTGTCTGTATATTGAATTGTCAAATGTCTATGAACTAGGTGTGAGAGCTGCTACGTAAAACTGGTTAAAGGGATGTTCACGCTGCATTTTCAATACGTTTTTCAGATCCTTGTTGGATCTGAAAATCACATCCCAAAACGTGTCAATCGGATCCTAAATGGATCCAACACGTATCCAACATGCAGCTGCGTGTTTGGATGCATGTTGGATACTGCAGGATCGCACCCTATAGTTTATAATAGGGCTCCTGCTTTCGGGCCAAGAGTTGGCATGTCGGTTCTTGGAACAGAACCGAAAGACGCAATGAGATGCGTATCAGCCATCACTTGTGTGAATGCCGATGCAGGTTTAATATTAAAAGCAATGTAAATCACACTGCTATTCGTTAGATACGTGTTTGGGTCCGTTTCGGGTCCGACAGATGGATCCAAACGCGCAGCTAAAAGCGTATTTTACACAGACTAAAAAACGCCGTGTGACCATACCCTAAAACACATCCAACACGCAGGTGCGTGTTTTGGCTGCAGCAGAAATGCACACTACAGTTTTAAATAGGGCGTCAGCTGCATTAAACGGATCAAGACTTAACATGACAATTCTCTGAATGGATCCAAAAGATGCATCAGAAAGACGCATGTAAAACACGCATCGGCAATCGGATGTCGGAACGCCGATGGGTGTTTTCCATTGAATGCAATGTAAATAACACTGCACATTTTGGGTCCGAATCATGGATCCAAACGCACATCTAAAAACGGATCCAAAAACGCTGTGTGAACATCCCCTATGGCTCAGTGCACACTTCTTTTCAACAGGTGGATCCGTTCTGGTGCAAAGAAAAAACGGATGCGTTAAAGTGTGCATTGACTCATATAGATGGACAGATGTGCAACGTGCATTGACATAGTGTCTGTTTTTATACTTTCCGTCAAATATGTGCTTAATTTTAACATAAGACGCAGAGCGCTGCACTTTTTCAAGTAAAAAACAATGTATACCTTACAGTATGTTTTTTTTTTTTTTTTTTTTACAACGTATGTCAATGGAAAACGTATCCTAGTGTTTGTGCCCATGTAAACGAACACCTTTGCATCTGTCATAAAAATATAAACAAAACTACCCAATCAAATTGCAGGGAAAAATGGGTGACCGCCAATAGCAAAGCTAGTAAAAAAAAAACAAAAAAAAAAACAGATGTCAAATACCTGCTCCAAACAGTGCATGTTTGGCATACATTAACGTATACGTTATAACATACACATTAAGACATATGGTCAAATGCAGTGTGCGCTGTGCCAAAGTAAATTTAGATTTATTCACTCACCATTCGGTAGAAGGTACCCATGCATAGCAAGACAAGAAGTTGGCTGAACGCTGATTTTTGAGGCACACTGTTATGTGTAGGAGGCTGTGCCAATGCTCTTGCCCCTTTAATGTGGCAAGATCTGCAGATAATCTGGTATGGGGATAAAATGTATAACACAAAGCATGCTGGGTCTGCACATAAATAGCTCTGGTCTATGGCGTGAGGGGTCCATACACATTACATGATTGTGAGACTCACCTGCTGACTATCTAATGTAGACATATCTAATGTCCCTGACAGCAGATATCAAGGGAGAGAGGAGGATTGGATGGATTGGATTTTCAACATTCTCTACCTTTTTGTTCTCACAGGAGAAAATTGGCTGCCAGCAGCTTCTTCACCTCATTGAGAACACAGAGGCGCCCTTACCAGAGTGGTTGTGCCAGAAATGTCATAAAATGCACCCAAATGTGACACAAACGGGTTTATTGACTTAGACACTTTTGTTCCTCATCTGACAAGGGACTGTGACTTAAGTAAAAAATAAGGGGTGTGACTTCTCAGAAAGGGGCGTGACCTAAATGCACCAACATTCAGTTTGGGTATTTTGGTGTGAAGTGAGACAACTAATAGCTGGTTTCAAAAGTTTGGACAAGTCTAAAAACGTGCCAAAGTTATCAGCACGAGCCACTGTGACAATATTTGCTCATCCTTAGACTGTTTAAGTTTGCATTGTCTGACTTCAGTGTGTACTGGAGAGGTGGAGGGAATGAGCACTTGGCCAATATCTGTCTGAAGTCTGTAGCTTCCATATAGGCTGGATCCTCAAAGCATCGGACAAAAAACATCCGAAACGCCAGTCGATGCACGACTGCAATTTTTGTCCCTGTTTTGTCCAAAAACGCGGTCAGTTCTCGTTTTTTTGCCATTGCCCATACAATTGATTGCATGAGAAACCGACGGCAAAACACCGGTGAATTATACAACATGGTGCTAAATCAAGCAGAGACTATGTATAGACTACGATTATTTGTCTATGCTGTCTGGACGCAGCCTTGGGGTATGTTCACACGGCTTATTGCGGCGTGTACAGTACCGCAATATGCCGGGTGTTTTGGAGGCACGCGCTAATCAGCACTTAATTCCAAAGCATGGGGCCGGACCAATTGACTTGCATTGTCAGCGGCACGTAGGCGCCACGAACAATTGACATATCAATTCTCTCCCCGTGTGTACAATACGGGCTTGTTCACACGACGTTTTTGTGATCCGTTTTACGGATCCGTAAAACGGATCTGACAATTGTCAGTGTGATTAACATTGCTTTCAATGGCAAAAGCGCATCGCTGTTCACACGAGTGATCGCCGATGCGCTTTTCGCGATGCGTTTTTCGGATCCGTTTTAAGGGAAATTGGGCATGTCAAATTTTTCTTGCGTTTTAAAGCAAGAGAAATCCCCATAGGAAATAATGGAGTTTCGATTTTGGCATCCCGAAAGCGGATGCAAAGCGCAGCATTTCATTTGGGGGGCGTTTTTGATCCGTTTTCGATGCCAAAAAAAAGCATCCCTAAAATTGCATTGGATTTAAATTAAAAATAAAATTTTAATATTATGTTTGGCTTATATTTTTGTTTATAAATGTATGTAAAATTATATATATATATATATATATATATTATTATATAAATGATATAAGTGTGTGTGTATTTTATATATATAATATTTTATATATATATAATATATTATTTTATTATTTATTTTATTAAATTCTATACAAAAGTTTAAATGTATATTAAAATTTTATAAATGTGTATTTAAAAGTATATAATGTCATTTAAAATATATTTTAAATTATATATAATATTATATAATTTATATAAAATTTATATAAATATTATATATATATATATATTATTTATACTAATGTTTTATTAATTTATAATATTTAGTTTAGAAATTATTTAGTTTAGAATTTATTTAGTTTATACCTGATTGTTATTAATTAATTTACATGGGGTGGGTTGGAAACTATTGGTTGATTTAAATAAAAAAATAAAAAATAGGGGGGGGGCGGGTTCTCAAATGATAGGTGTATGTACAGGTGACTGACACTAGGGAAAACAAGTTGTTTTCGTGGTCATTGATAGGTTATATTATATTTAAATTGAGTTTGATAGGTTGATTTAAATAAAGCATTGAAATAACGGTCCAAAAAAACGGATCCGTAAAACGCATGCAAAAACGCATCCAATTAGCACCCAAAAAAAGGATTCAGCTGTTGCGTTTTCTGGATCGCTTTTGGTTTGCAGTTTGCAACCAGTTTTCGCAGGTTAAAAACGGATCCGTAAAACGCATCCAAAACAGATCCAAAACGTCGGGTGAGCAAGCCCAAAGATTGTCATGTACACCCGGGGCGATGAGACATAATTCATAGTTCTCTGAGAGCTATGGATTACCGTAATTATGGAGCGCATTTCACCGCATGTAAAGCGCAATATGCGGCGAAAAGCGCGTGCAAATACGCAGCAAAATAAACCTGGACCCTCTGTGTACTACAGGAATAGTCATTGATGGAATGGAAATGTATGGCTGAGAAGAAGGAAAAAAAAAAAGAAAAAACACTTTCCTTGTTAAGTGCATCTGATTGCTCGGGGTCCACCACTGTTTTTAGAGCAGTGACTGTCTTAATAAAACACCACCCCCTTTACAGTCCTGAAAATGTCCACAATAGCCACTGTGAGCCCCCAGTTTGGTTTACACGTTACTGCATGCGTTTCTCAACTGCATCAAAAATCTATGTAAAAAAACAAACAAACTCATGGGTTCTTCCAAATGCAAATGGTTTAAAAAAAAAAAAAAAAAAAAAAAAATATTGAAGGTTTCTGGTGCAGTAGCACCCACCCTAAAGCCTCGTTCACACGGCTTATTTGGGCGCTGATTGGAGCAGTACTGCGCACCATATTTGCGCTGAAGTGCGGCTCCAGTCATTACGGTAATCCACAGCTCTCATAGAGAACTATGGATTCCGTCTCTTCTCCCTGCTCGGCGAATCCGCCGAGGGGGAGAAAGTGACGTCAATTATTTACGGCGTGTACGCGCCGTAGATAATGACAGTCTATGGGGCTGGCGAGATGCCGGCCCCCCGCTGGCAGCCGGCGTAATTGCGGGGCGAAATCCGTCCCCCCCAATTACGCCGGGAATAAGCCGTGTGAACATTGCTTAAGAGTGCGTCCACACAGGTAAAATTTGCTTGTCAGATTCTGCTGTTGAAAACGGTGTCAGACAATTTCACGTTAATATGTGGATTTGGGTTGTTTTTTACTCAGTTTACAGTTAGAAACAAGCCCCATTCATTTCTATGTGACTTTCGATGCGGATCCACATTAAAAAGCTCATGCAAATGTTTTGGGCACGCTTTACAAAAGGTTGTTAGCCATCCCCATTGACATTAATAGTAAATGTCTACTCTACAATGAACTACAACGTAGATGTTCTATAGGTCAGTGGGGATGATTTACTTTTGGTTTTAGTCCGTGTGGATTTCGACCTGAAATACTCGTCATGTGGACGGAGTCTTAGCGCGACATGTATGGTTTTTGGCATTTAAACATAAATTTTTCTGAGCATAAGAATAGTGTAAAAGGCGCCTGATTTATGAACCTGCTCTACTGTGGGTCATAAATCAGGCGCATTGTAGCGCATTAACGTCAATTCTGGCTTTGGTAAACTACTTTGAAAGTGCTCTACCTGTTCCAGCAGTAATGCGCCTGGAATTGTCGTAGTGAAGCTATAAATCTGTAGCTTCGTACGGTTCTAGTGCGCCCAGCCTCCTGCACGCCCTCCGATCTCAGGCGCCTTATAAAGTGCCGCGGGCGCCCGATAATGTGCCTGATATTGGCGTACGGGCCATTTTAAGCTATCGCGAACGGGGCTGCACTAGAAGTCGGGCTGAAAAGATGCCACACTCCTAGGGCAGCCCTGTTCATACATGTCGCCCATAGCGTCTATTCACAGCCAAACTGTAGTTTATTGTCAGTTACCACAAAACGCTCTGGTCATTGCAGTGATTCTGCAAAAACCTTGGAAATTTGTAAGGCCCTGCTCACACGGCGGGTTTGCGCCGCGGGTGCTGGGCGTGGTCTCGGCGCGGGTGGGGTGTGGCTTGGGGCGGCGCGCACCGCCCGCAGCAAGAATTAACAGGAGAGTTCTCACATGCGCGTGGCCAGACCCGCGGCGTGTGAATATTAACACGGTTTCCAATATGAAACCATGTTAATAAATTAGGCGCAATTTGGCCACGGAAACCGCGTCGGAACCCGCGGCCATAACCGCGGCCAAATCTGTCGTGTGCACATGCCCTAATAATCATAGCAACAAATTGTGATGTGACTGCACCACGTCAACCTCCTTTAATGCTGTACCCTGGTTTTGGACATGATCCACGTATTTATAGTTTATACCTCCTCGTCTCGTCCTTTTTGTTGAAGGTGTTCACACTTCTATACTTATTCATGTTTTGTAAACAT
This sequence comes from Phyllomedusa bahiana, assembly GCA_025379985.1. Lineage (NCBI taxonomy): Eukaryota > Metazoa > Chordata > Amphibia > Anura > Hylidae > Phyllomedusa > Phyllomedusa bahiana. The sequence goes on from JAODAL010001438.1 coordinate 24,189, forward strand.
GGTGTCAGTAAAAATCTGAGATGACGGCAACGTGGTATTAAAGAGAACCTGTAACATAGGTTATGCACCCCTTGCTTAGGAAAGCACAAGCTAGTGTCAGACCTGCTGTTTGCAGCGCTGTGTCCCTTATTCTATAAGATGCTGTAGTTTTAGAGCATTTAATGGCCAAATTTGCAGTTTTCAGCCAGAAAAGAGTCATGAAAAGAGTCCAGGTTAGTCATGAGCAGGTGTTAGCCCCGCCTGCCCAAGGATAGCCACACCCACCTGACAGTTATTCACATGTTTCTACCTATTCAAAGTAATAGGTTAATTAGTTGTGAGGTGGGTGGGGCTAGCAGGTGGGCGGGACATGAATTAAACGGACTCTTTTCATGACTCTTTTATTAACTCTTTTCTGGCTGTAAACTGCCAGATTTGATCATTAAATGCTTTGAAACTACAGCACCTTACAGAATAAGGGGAACAGCAGGACTGACACTAGCTTATGCTGCACTCAGTAAGAGGGGCAGAATCTATGACGGGTTCTCTTTAAAGGGGTTGTCTCACTACATTGATTCATCTTACCACAGTCATGTTTTCTTGGTTACATTTTTGAATTCAGGGGCTGTTTACTGGCTACTACTGGCCTGCAGTGAGGAGCTGCTGAGGACATCAGGTCTGTAACTATAGCGACCAGCACTAGCAGCCTATCAGGAGAGACTGAACAGGTCTGTAGCTATAGCGACCTGAGGAGCTGCTGCAGCCCATACAAGAGGGGATATTTAGGAATAGGTAGGACACTGTTAACGGACACATATTGCGAAGTGACTTGTTTTTGCCACATCTTTAACATAAAGATCAATCCTTGTAGTGAGACAACCTCTTTAAGGAAAGATGTTCCAGAATTGTTATTACATGGAGAATACAAGTATTTAAATAAGAAACCCAACAAAAAACAGGCATGTCAGAAATGGACACAGATCCTCTTTAACAGTATGAAAGCAGGGGCAAACATACAATAATGGTAACCCCATGTGGCTGCTAAAAGCAATCCTTGTAGTGAGACAACCCCTTTAAGAACAAACTTGCAGTCCCTATCCAGTTCATAACTTGGGGACTGCCTGTATACTAGTTTGGCTAACAAAAGCCATATTCCAAAGCAAATTGTCCACTAGAAGCCTCACTGCCTGAGCCAGAACAGGCCGTCTCTTGAAATGGATTAAACAATGTGATTTATCAGTACTTTACCTTTTGATCTCCGTTTTATAAGCTTCGGTCGTGTGTTTGAAGTGTAGGATCCATCCAGCAACCTGCAGTAAACCTGGCACCAGTACAGAACATCAATAGATACTACAGGTTACAACAGGCAGAGTGTAATAACAATCTCTTCTTTTTGGGCAAGAGGCCTGATAACAGGTTTGTTGGCTGATTTCATACCTGTCAGCAGGTAATCACAAAGTGAGACATGACCTCAGCCGGGCTGCAAGGCTTCTTGCGACTAATGGTAAGGTTATGGCTGCATCACCATTAATAACGTTACATATGGATAGCGTTTGACAGGCGTTGGGAATAAGACATTGCTGGCCGGACTAATCCGAAAATAGAGTCGAGCAGTGAGAAATTTCCAGCTCTCCTCAGCTGCCCTGTGGTCCTGTTGGTTTACAGGTGTAAAACTACATGAATCCTTTACATTGCAAAGAAATGCATTTTGTGGCTTCCTTCCATCACCAGGGCATGTACTGAAGCCCAATGGTGCAAGATATTTGCAAGTCACTGCCAGTATGTAGTGGTAATACGCTGATTATTGTTGACAGCCAGTTGTCCTACATGTTAAGGTTATGGCCATCAAGAGTGGCTCGGTATGTACACCGCTCACAACTGACCATGAATGATGAGGAAAGCCTCTAAAACAGTATTGGCCAACCTAATACGTTATTGGGGCCTCAGACACGGATCTTGACCCTTCCAAAGACCATTTGTTCTCAGCAGAGGCGTAACTTAAAGCTCTTGGGCCCTAGTGCAAAAAGTGAAATGGGGCCCCCAGTTAATATGCGCCATTTACAATTCTGGTGTCTTCTTATGTGGCAGAAGGGCTTTTGGGCCCCCTTAGGCTGTAGGGCCTGGTAGCGTCTGCTACCGCTGCACCCCCTGTAGCTACGCCCCTGGTTCTCTGTCCCTTGGTGGTATATGTATATATGTGTATGTATGTGTGAGTGTATGATAGATATATACATGTGTATGTATATATAATATATATATGTGTGTGTATATGTGTATGTGTGTGTGTATATGTGTGTGTGTGTGTATATATATATATATATATATATATATACACACTCACGGCGCCACTTTATTACTACACCTGTCCAACTGCTCGTTAACACTAATTTTTCTAATGGCAGCCAATCACATGGCGGCAACTCGTCTCAGTGCATTTAGCATGAGACATGGTCAAGACAATCTCCTGCAGTTTCAAACACCGAGCAACAGTATGGGAAGAAGGTGATTTGAGTGCCTTTGAACGTGGCATGCTTGTTGGTGCCAGAATGGCTGGTACTGAGTATTTCAGAAACTGCTGATCTCCTGGGTATTTTTCACACGCACACCATCTCTAGGGTTTTTACAGAGAATGGTCCGAAAAAAGAAAAAACATCCAGTGATCCGGCAGTCCTGTGGGGCGGAATTGCCTTTGTTGATTGCCAGAGGTCAAAGGAGAATGGGCAGTACTGGTTCGAGCTGATAAAATAGCAACAGTGACGTCAAACATGCCATCCCGTTACAACCAAGTTAGGCAGAAGAGCATCTCGCACGCACAGTAACAGGCGAACTTTGAGGCAGATGGGCTAACAGCAGAGAAGACCACACCGGTGCCACACCTTTCAGCTAGAACAGGAAACTGAGGCTACCAATTTGCCCAGCTCAATCGAAATTGGACAGTAGAAAGATAGAAAAAACGTTGTCCTGTCTGATGAGTCTCGATTACTGCTCGACATTCAGATGGTAGGGTAGAATTTTGTGCGTGGGGAACAACATGAAGGGGGTAGGGCATGGATCCATCCAGCCCTGTATCAAACGGTTTCATGCTGGTGGTGGGTGGTGGTCATGGTGTGGGGAATTTTTCTCTGGGCACTACCTTTGGGCCCGCTTGTAACCAATTGAGCTCGTTGCAACACCTTGGTGGAATCCTATGCCAAGAAGAAATTGTAGGCAGTTCTGAAGGCAAAGTGGGTCCAACCCGTTACTAGCAATGGTGTACCTAGTAAAGTGGCCGGTGAGTGTAGTATATGATAATGTATGTTGTGTGTGTATGAGTATATATTAATAATATATATATATATATATATAAACATTTTCACCATTAAGAGTATGTAAGGTACAGTAAAAAATGATCATTAATTCATTAGTTCCTGTGTTTCCTGTTTACCATAATCAAAGTTGCACTGACCACTGGAAAGCAGATGGGGCTAGCACGTCACCAGTTTGGAAGTGACACTCTCTTAGGAAAAGACCATAGGCAACTGAGCTTCCCTGAGTGTTCTTTTGTATTCATTCCCTTAATGTGTTGCAATATCTACTCTATGTACCATCAATGCTGCGAAAATGCCCTTGAACCCAGTGGTGCCCAGGTCACCCAACTTGGAGTTGTAGTCCCACTGCAACAGGCCTTCATAGCATAGATTAGAGGCCACTGCTATATAATATTCTTGTTTTGGCACTTTCTAAAGCAAGCAGGCGATGTAAATCTGATAGTGTATACTGTAGAATAGAAACATTTGCTTCTTATACCAAAAAAATATAGCAGTATTATTTCATCATTGTGCATCCCAGTTTTCTGCAGAATTCGGGTTTTCACTGCTTGTTTATCAGCCCGCCGCCTGATGGACCTCACTTTGCTGACCTTCACAAACAATTTACAGAAAAACACAGAAAAAATGAGACATTAATTACTCAAAAAAACACAGAAACAAGGCCATATTCGCAGCTCAAAGGCTGGAATTATACGGAACCCAGTAAAGAGGCAACACTGGCCTTTTACTACTTGGGAAAGATAAACGGGTGCAGCTGATTGCTGAGCAGTAGCTCACATACCCCACCACTAGGGGAGCAATTAGACCTGCACATTAAAGTGATACCTGTATCCCAACCACAGTATGCAAAAAAGCCACAGTATAAAACATTGGGGATATTGGCACAAAGCAAAAATACCAGCAGACACACCACTCACACACCTTCAATAACTAGGGGGGTGGTTGCTGGTACTCACAATTCATACAGATAGGCGATACAGAGGTTTGCCGTTAATGCAAGATACGTGTGTGGTGCACCATGCCTGGCATCACAGCCTATTACGCCACTGCAACTATTTCCGACTTGGGCCGGGGCTGCCAGCACTTTTTGGGTGTCTCAACAACAAAATATAGACATCCCTCTACTCCCCAGTACTTTTGGGCAAAAAAAATGACATACTGGCAAATTATCAAATATGAGGTATTAGTTAATACAGTGACCACTATATGCAAGCCTCACTTTGCTGACCTTCACAAACCTTGCTGGAAGCCTCCAGACCAAGGCCGCTCAAGCAAGTAAACATCTTTAATTAGTGGGCCTGTTGCCTCATGGTGCTTTAGGTTGATGTTTGTGTTCCTGTGTGCTGATAGTAAGTAGGCTGCACATACAATAGCGGCTCTATACTGCACAACTTTTTGTATGCCTTGTAGTGGTAGTCTTGTCTGTGAATTAGAGGACTTAGATTTGTTCAAGGTCAGTTGTTCATTAGGAGGAGGCAATGGTTGCGTTGCAGGGTTGCCCTTTTCGGGGCAATTACCCCGCTAAGGAACAGTGATAGGTGACAGTGCAATAGGTTAAGAGTAGTTTTCCACTGCATCCTTGTCTTCACCTTTTTCTAATTTACAGCCTTTAGGAGGGTAAAAAGATTTTGGAGCAGATTATTGGGATTTATGATGGCACTTTTCTGCTGAGATGGGTAGTGGCATTCTCCTGTGAGCATACGAGTGAGTATATTAGGGCTGTGGGATTCGTGGCGTATTTTGCAGATTCGGAGTCGTCATAAAAGGGACCGACTCACCAAAATATATAATAAAGTTGGTCCAGTTTAGTTCGATGCAAGAGCCAGAGGCATTGGGTCCGGCCAGTGCTGACTGCTCTCGCCATATCTTCAGCCTCATCTCATGAGGAGTGTAATTGATGTACATGGAGCAGCAAAGCGCTGCCACCAGGGGAAAATATTCTGCTCACCCAGGTCAAAGACAGGATTTCAGCAACATTTTCTCCTGCTTTCAAAGAATGTAAGAGAGATCAACCTTTCCATTAAAACTGACGTGTGGCTTAGGCAATTCCTTTATACCCTGTACATTGTTTAGAGAATGTTGCCCTGTGGTCACTGCTTTCCCCCAACCTAAGTTAGTGTAGAGAGGCCGTTCTCTAGCCTGGAAATAATGAGATCAGATGTACTGCACAGAAGATGCATCCAAACACGCAGCACACTTCGGGTATGTCTCTGGATATGTTTTACGCAGCGTTTTTCAATCTGTTTTTCGGATTGAAAAACACAGTGTGAACATAACCTGATGCTGCATTCCTTTTAGAAAGGTTGGGGTATTGCACAGGATTCTCAAATCGTGTAGGGAGAAATGGAGCCAATTTTGGGCAAACTTATTTCTCCAGGGGCCCTTTTGAGCACCCACAGGGGTTACCAAATTTGTAGTTTTGCCCCCCTTTCATACTTTAAGGATCTTGCCATTTCGGAAAAGTGTGTTTTTTTTTTGGTTTCTTATTTAAAATTTATATTCTCCATTAAAACAATTCTGGAACATCTTATTTAAAAGGGGGTTTTCTTCACTAAAAGGGATTCTTTTTATGTTAAAGATTTTTAAAAAACAACACTTTGCAAATTTTCCATTAACAGTGTCCTCCCTTTTCCTGATATCCCCTCTTGTATACGCTCAGCCCTTTGGGGTCACAAGCAAGACCTGCTCAATCTCTCCGATAGGCCCGGGCTAGTTGCTATACAAAACCCCTGCTCAATCTCTCCTGAAGGGCCGGCGCTAGTTGCAAAAACTACAACCTGCTAAATCTCTCCTAAAGGGCGCCGGCCCATTCTAAGCAAAAAACCCTGGTGTCCCCCCCTGCTCCACTACGGGCCATGGGGCAACAACCCCTGTAAATTTCTGTGTGATTCCAGTGTCATTCCTGCCATCATTTCAAGACCAATATGTCAGATGGGTGGTACCAATTAATCCAAGAACCGGGAAAGGTAACGCCCATCTGAAAATTTCAAATACATTTCTAGGGGGAAATAACAGGGAACGCACAACACAGAAGATGCTCCAAAATTTTATACACAGGAACACAAAATTTCAAAAAACCTATCGGGAAAATGTCTTTTTTTAAGTAACAAATTGTGTGATTTGCAAATAAAACGGCAAAAATTACGGACCACACTTGCTTCTATTCCGCTTGCTTAACCGGTGACGCTGATACTTAAGGGAAGTCGTTTCCATTTGCCTTTCTGAGGGTTTTTCAGATAACTTTCAATGACTGTCCCGACATTTACCCTCACCTCCTTGTGGTGCTCAGGCAAAAGGGAAAAGCACAATCCGTGCGGCTCTCGCTGCTTTTCTCTTCAGTCCTGCTCCACCTGCTTTCATTTCTCAAGGGTTTCTTGTCTTTTTTAATTAGATTTTTTCACACCAACATATTCCTCAGTATTTGCAACAAGTGTCACCAGCTTGCAGTGGAGCTCACAATCTACACCGGGGCTAAATAACTGGTGTTCTCCCTTGGTTTCCTCTCTAAGTCCATGCCCTTGGTCAGATGTGAATCCAGCACCCCAGCACTGAATGTTAACAATGTTGTAATTTCTGTACAAAAAAAAACCCGTCTTTTGCGGGGTACGGGTCGTTCTGGCCCGGAAAAAAAAGGTTTTTACGGGTGCAGGGGATTATGAGTCACTTGTGTGAATGTTGTTCTTGTTTTGGTTTTAAAGGGGTTGTCTCGCTACAAGGTTTGCTTTATATCTTAAAATCTGAAAAAAAAAAGTCATTTTTGCAATATGGCCATAAACAGTCCACCATCTGAGATACCCCTCTTGCTGGGCTCCCAATTTTCCAGCTCCCTTTTCCCAAAGGTCCGCCTTTTATAGCACAACCTTTTGACCCCAAACTCCCCTTTTGAAAAGGCTCCAACCCCACAGGTTGTTATAGTTTTACAGACCGGTTTTTTCTACAAACCAGGGAAGCCAGTAAACACGCCCCTGAATTCAAAATAAAAACCAAAAAAGGGGAACGGGGTGAGATAATCAATGTGTAACAACCCCTTTAATTATACTGTTGTGTACTAGATATTGTCAGATAAAGTATTTGGGTCTGAGGTGGACGCTAAGCATCGACGTTGAATGCACCAGTAAGGGGAAAGTTTGCAACATAATCCCCTTCCAAATTTAAGGGTTTCAAAAACACTTCGGGGGCCCCTCTTTTAAAACCACCCCAAACACATACATGAAAACTTTTTTTGATAGCCCAAAAAGGACACATCTTCAATTGCCCTTGTATGCAAAAAGAAAAAATTAAAGGGGTTGCTCATCCAAAGTTTCAAGGATCAAATAAATAAGCGGCTTGCTCTTCACCTCCGTCAAGCTGTCGTAATTAGTCTGTATTCAGACTTCTCTGTTTTTTAGTCTAGATTTAAATAAAAACCTTCTCTAGGGCCGGGGGCTTCTGAATTAAAAAACACAGTAATTACTGTCTTTTGTCTGAAAGATCAGATAACACACAAGCTCTCACTGTAGACCTGTGTGATGACATCACTCCCTGTTCAGATAGAACAAACAGCAGGGGAGAAGGAGTACACAGGTCGGTCACTTGGGAAACCAAAGAGCAATCAGAAGGTGATAAAATCACTTGTAGCTCCTTAACATAAGAAGATGAAAAACGCAATATATTTGGAAAACGTCTTCATTTAGTGTTCCCTACATTTTGAAAGCTCTTCTTTGTAGCGAGACAACCCCTTTTAAGTAAGTCGTCATGTACTATACAGTGAGGAAGAAATCAGATACTTTTTAAAGCAAGAAAGTCAGTTTATTGACGCAATTCTATTTACGTTTTTATAATGCATTAGGAATAACAGTTATTTTTACTTTTTCCATACTTGGACTGAAGCGGGACTTTCTCGTGTTTAAAGGGCAAGGGCTAAAATAGGTACTGCCCCCCAAAATAGGACAATCCGAACATTCAGTTAATTAACCACACAGAACCAATACATCTGATATTTGTAAAGACCATTACAAATGATCATAAAAATCTTTATATAACACCAACATATTCTGCAGCACTTTACAATATAGAGGGTATAAGTACAAACAAAACCAAAACATTACACGGTAACAAGCTACTTACAGATCAAACCCAGGGTGTGAGGGCTCTGCTTCCAAGAGCTTACAATCTATTAGGGTGTATGGGTGAGACGAAGGGCCACATGTATGAAAACTGTCTAGACTGTCTTTGTTGCTCATAGCAACCAGAGCGCCCCTTTCATTTTTCCAGAGCACTTTATGACGTGAAATGGGCGCTCTGATTGGTTGCTATGGACAACACGGTGAGTTTTAGGGCATGCTCACACGGCGTTTTTGGACGAGGTTTTCGGAGCGTGTCCTCGCCCAAAACCTCGTCCAAACCACATCAAGGCCCTGTTCACACGGTGGATATGGCCGCGGGTTCCGACGCGGTTTCCGCGGCCAAAACCGCGGCCAAATCGCGCCTAGTTAATTAACAGGGTTTTTCCTATTGGAAACCGCTTAATATTCACACGCCGCGGGTTTCGCCGCGGCTCCGTTGCTGCGGCCAAACCCGCGCATGTGAAGAACTCTCCTGTCAATTCTTGACCGGGAGTGCTCTGCGCAGGGAGCGCGGTGTTGCCGCGGGTGGCTCGCGGCTGGGACGCGAGTTTACTGCGCGTTTCGATGAGGTTTTGGCTGCGGGCACCGCGGCGAGAGCTGCGGCGAAACCCGCGGCCAAAACCGCCGTGTGAACATGCCCCAAAACCTCGCCTGAAACACGCTTCTTCAGACGAGGTTTTTGAGGAGGTTTTGATCAGATTTTGGATCAGGTTTTCGATGAGGTTTTCACCCATAGAAATGAATAACCAGGACAAAAAACGCGGCCAAAACCGCGCTAAAAACCGCTCCTAAACCGCGCTTCAAGAATTGACATGACACTTCTTTTTCATTGCTTCCAAAGAAGCGTGTAAAAACCTTGTCGTGTGTGAACTACAACGAGGTTTTACATAGGACTCAATGAAATGAACTGGGGGTATTTTGGAAGCGTTTTGCAAGAGATTTTGGGCGAGGAAACGCTCCAAAAACCTCGTCCAAAACCTCGTTCAAAAATTACGTGTGAACATGCCCTTAGACTTAGACAGTTGTGCAGAATTTAAAAGCATGCCTGCTATCTGACAAAAACAGCACCACAAAGATCCACAGGTTGTGTCTGGTATTGCAGTGCAGCTCCATTGAAGCCCCACTCGCAGCCCATAGACAGGTGTGACTAGCCCCTGCACCCTACTAAGTGGGAAAGACTTCCGACCTGCACCAGGTATGACTCTTTTACCAAACCGGGCCCCAATATGTTTGGGAATCCTCAGCGAGGAGTGTTCCAGGGGTTAGAATTGCTCCCCCAGTGTGCACTGACTGGTTTTGCTCTAAATGCATAATAAAGGCGTATTGACAATCTACCTTCTGTTTGTTGCTTGGGTTATGCTTTGTTTGAATTACTACAAGGCCAATGTAAAAAAAAATGTATTTCTTTCTTTTCAGACACCCGTGTGAACCTTGTCACTGAGCTGTGGAAAGTAGAGAGGCTTGGTGAGTAAGTACACAGTAATACATTTCTCATGCTTTCACATAGATGTCATGGCTGGGAGCAGACGTTATTGTAGCAGCGGGTTGCGCACTTCACCGTCTTAGCATATTATGGCAGCTAATGAGATTTACCATTTTTTTTCTTTAAAATTGGGCTAAACCTAAAACAAAGCTGCTTTCCAAACAGAGGCCGTCTATGAGCATTGCAGTGTCTCGCGGTCTATGAGCATTCCCCTGTCTCGCCGGGCTTGACATTCCCTGTCTCGCCGCTTGACATTGCCTGTCTCCGCTCTTTAGCATTCCCATGTCTCGCCGTCTATGAGCATTCCCTGTCTGCCGTCTGTGAGCATTCCTGTCTCGCCGCTCTATGAATTGCTGGTCCTCGCCGTCTTTGAGCATTCCCATGTCTCGCCGTCTGTGAGCATTCCCATGTCTCGCCGTCTGTGAGCATTCCCATGTCTCGCCGTCTGTGAGCATTCCCATGTCTCGCCGTCTATGAGCATTCCCATGTCTCCCGTCTTTAGCATTCCCATGTCCTCCCGTCTATGAATTTCCCATGTCTCCGCCGTCTTGAGCATTCCCCTGTCTAGCCGTCTGTGAGCATTCCCATGTCTCGCAGTCTATGAGCATTCCCGTGTCTCGCCGTCTGTGAGCAGTCCCATGTCTCGCGGTCTGTGAGCATTCCATGTCCTCCGCCTTGAGCATTCCCATGTCTCGCCGTCTGTGATATTCCCATGTCTCGCCGTCTATGAGCATTGCCGTGTCTCGCCGTCTATGAGCATTGCCGTGTCTCGCCTCTTGAGCATTCCCATGCTCGCCGTCTTGAGCATTCCCCTGTCTCGCCGTCTGGAGCATTCCCTGTCTCGCGTCTTGAGCATTCCAGTCTCGCGTCTTGAGCATTCCTGTCTCGCCGTCTGTGACCCAAACCGTGTCCGCCGTCTGTGAGCATTGCCGTGTCCCCGCCTCTTGAGCATTCCGGTCTCGCGTCTGTGAGCATTGCCGTGTCTCGCCTCTATGACATTCTTTTCTCGCCGGTCTTGAGCAAATTCCTGTTTTTGCCGTCTGTGACCCTTCCCATGTCTCGCCGTCTTGACATTTTCCCCAATGTCCCGTTCCGTCTGTGAGCATTGCCCGTTTCTCGCCGTCTGTGAGCATTCCCATGTCTCGCCGTCTGTGAGCATTCCCATGTCTCGCCGTCTATGAGCATTCCCATGTCTCGCCGGGCTTGAGCATTCCCCTGTCCGCCGTCTATGAGCATTGCCGGTCTCGGTCTATGAGCGCCCATGTCTCGCAGTCTCTGAGCATTCCCATGTCTCGCCGTCTGTGAGCATTCCCATGTCTCGCCGTCTGTGAGCATTCCCGTGTCTCGCCGTCTGTGAGCATTGCCGTGTCTCGCCGTCTGTGAGCATTGCCCTGTCTCGCAGTCTTGAGCATTCCCTGTCCCCGCGCTCTATGAGCATGTCCTGTCTCGGGTCTTGAGCATTCCCATGTCTCGCGGTCTATGAGCATTCCCGTGTCTCGCGGTCTATGAGCATTCCCATGTCTCGCCGTCTATGAGCATTCCCTTGTCTCGCCGTGTCTCGCGCTCTATGAGCATTGCCGTGTCTCGCGCTCTGTGAGCATTGCCTAGTCCTCGCGTCTTGAGCATTGCCCGTGTCTCGCGCTCTGTGAGCATTGCCGTGTCTCGCGCTCTGTGAGCATTGCCGTGTCTCGCGCTCTGTGAGCATTGCCGTGTCTCGCCGTCTGTGAGCATTGCCGTGTCTCGCGCTCTGTGAGCATTGCCGTGTCTCGCCGTCTGTGAGCATTGCCGTGTCTCGCCGTCTCTGAGCATTGCCGTGTCTCTCCGTCTGTGAGCATTTCCGTGACTTGCCGTGTCTCGCCGTCTGTGAGCATTCCCGTGTCTTGCCGTGTCTCGCCGTCTGTGAGCATTGCCATGTCTCCACAGCGTTTAAAGGGAATGTGTCATCAAAAAATTAGTAATTGTTTAAGTCCCATTTTTATGTTAAACACATTTTTAAGAATTTTTTTTTTTTTTAATTTTTCATATCACTTTCAATATTTTTTAATAATTCTCAAGTCTTGCAGTTTTCACTTTGGCCACTAGGCCTTGTTTGCACTGCTTTAACAACAGTCAGAGAGATGCTTTATAGTAGCTTCATGCACATAGAGACTTAAGACTGACTCAGTCCCATTGACTTCTATAGGAGAGATTTCTAGTCATGCTCTGTGACCTGGGAAGAAGTCACTGTGCAGGGAGGTGAAAGGGTGAACTGTGACTATCTCCTCTTGTGACTGGTGGATCCTGTTTTTATCTATTCACACTGGTGTCTCCTTTCAGTTTGACCCTCTTTGTGCTGACAATGAGCAGACAACTGAGAATCTTTCTCTACAGCACAGGAAGTGTCAGACTATTATTAGGCGTAGTGGCCAAAGTGAAAACTGCAGGACTTAAGAATTATTAAAAAATATTGAAAGTGATATGGAAATTCAAAAAAATATATAACCAAAAATTCTTAGAAATGTGTTGAACATAAAAATGTGAGTTAAACAGTAAGTAATTTTTGATGACACATTCCCTTTAACACTCCTTGGCGTTCGTTGCGCAATGCAAGCTATTGTCTCGAGTTGGCAGCTCTTTGTGGGGGAAGAGACAAACTGCAGAGTCCTGCGCTATGTTTTCAAGTGGAAGCAAAAATATCTAGATTTACAGTGACAAATTTATTGCAAATATTTTGCGTCCTGTTTCTGTGTGTTTAGAAAATGTCCAAGAATGTGATTTGTATTATGAGCAAATTCCCAGTTTGTTGCATTTCTAGGAACCACTTCTATGGAATGATGCCATCATTGCTCATGTAAAAAATCTAATTTTACTGCTCTGCATCTTAATGGTTTTTTAGTTTGATTTATTTTTGTGACCTGTATACAGGCTGCTGTAAATAACTCCTGTATTTTGCTCAAGGCCCAAGCAAGGAATTTTATCTCCTGCTGCCCCAAAGGCTGCTATTGAAATTGTTTTCACTTGCAAAGCTTGATTTACATGAGCATCTGGTCATCTTGGGGTAAGTACACAAGATGGATTTGGACGCTGAATATTTCAATGCCAAATCTTCAGCTAATCCTCCTCATCGGATGAGTATTTAGGAGACTTTGAGCCTCTAATATGCAGGCAGTCCCCAAGTTACGGACAGGATAGGGACTGTAGGTTTGTTCTTAAAGGGGTTGTCTCACTACATCGGTTCATCTTACCTCGGTCCTGTTTTCTTGGTTGTATTTTGAATTCAGGTTCTACAAGGCTGCAGTAGAAGCCAGGTCTGTAGCTATAGCAACCAGTGTTGGCAACCTATCAGGAGAGAGTGAACAGGTCTGTAGCTATAGCGACCAGCTGACCCTATCAGAGAGATCGAACAGGTCTGTAGCATAGCGACCATGCTGGAGCCTATCAGGAGAATCGAACAGGTCTGTAGCTTAGCGACCAGTGCTGCAGCTATCAGAAGATCGAACAGGTCGTAGCTATAGCGACCGTCTGGCAGCCTATCAGGAGAGATTGAACAGGTCTAAAGCTATAGTGACCTGAGGAGCTGATGCAGCCCATACAAGAGGGGATATCTAGGAATAGGTAGGACACTGTTAATGGACACATATTGCAAAGTGACTTGTTTTTGCAAGATCTTTAACATAAAAATCAGCAATCCTTGTAGTGAGACAACCTCTTTAAGTTGAATTTGTATGTAAGTCAGAACAAGTATCTTTATTAAACGTAACTCCAGCACAAAAAGTTTATTTTTTCGTTTTGGATAGCGCAAGTAAGGCTGTGTTCACACGGCTTATTCCCGACGGATTTGTGAGCCGGATTGCCCCCGTCCCGCCGTGAATATGGGGCGGGAGGGGGGCGGGGCCGGAGCGCGGCGGGGGCGCCGCTCCCGGCCCCATAGACAATGCATTGTTTACGGCGCGTACGCGCCGTAAATAATGTTCATGTCACTTTCTCCCCCCGCGGCGGATTTGCCGAGCGGGGAGGAGCGACGGATTCCACTGTTCTCTATGAGAGCAGTGGATTACCGTAATGACAGGGACGGATTGGCGCCGTATTGAAGCGCAAATCCGGCGCGGAGTACGGCGCCAATCCGCGGCAAAATAAGCCGTGTGAACGAGGCCTAAGGGTTTTTTACATTTGTTTTGCTGTCTGTGCCGCTGTTAAGATGATTTCACCTCATGTGCTGCTGTAGTGTGCTGGAACTTGTTGTTCCACAGCTACTATCTGCTGTGGAATATGGAACTACAAGTGCCAGCATGCCCCATGATGAGGTTAGAAATCAGGTTTTTAAATAGTGTGTATAGAGGTTAAGAGTTATACATAATAAAAGTTACGCTTTAGTGTTTTACAGATAGAGAACTGATAGAGTTTAAGTTTGCCTATAGTAAATATAGCATTCCCCATTAGTCTGCATTTGTAACTAGGGGACAGATGTAAGTCGGAACATTGTAAGTCGGGGACTTCCTGTACTATAAAGAGCTCTGTGATATATAGCGTTATATGATGATTAGGAGGGGGAGAGGAGCTGAGCTCTGTGATATATAGGTTATATGATAGAGGAGAGGAGCTGTGCTCTGTGATATTATAGAGGTTATATGATAGAGGAGAGAAGCTGAGCTCTGTGATATATAGGTGATAATATGGATAAGGGGAGGAGAAGCTGAGCTCTGGGATATATAGGGTTATATGATAGAGGAGAGGCGCTGGGCTCTGTGATATATACAGTTATATGATAGAGGAGAGGAGCTGGGCTCTGTGATATATACAGTTATATGATAGAGGAGGGGAGCTTAGTAGCTCTCTGTGATATATAGGGTTATATGATAGAGGAGGGGAGCTGAGCTCTGTGATATATATGGTTATATGATAGAGGGAGAGGAGCTGAGCTCTGTGATATATATGGTTATATGATAGAGGAGCTGGGTTCTTTGATTTATAGGGTTATGTGATAGAGGGAGAGAAGCTGAGCTCTGGGATATATAGGGTTATAGGATAGAGGGAGAGGAGCTGAGCTCTGATATATAGGGTTATATGATAGAGGAGAGAAGCTGAGCTCTGTGATATAAAAGGGTTATATGATAGAGGAGAGGAGCTGAGCTCTGTGGTAATATAGGGTTATATGATAGAGGAGAGAAGCTGAGCTCTGTG
Source organism: Phyllomedusa bahiana (assembly GCA_025379985.1). NCBI lineage: Eukaryota > Metazoa > Chordata > Amphibia > Anura > Hylidae > Phyllomedusa > Phyllomedusa bahiana. The sequence continues at coordinate 39,224 of JAODAL010001438.1, forward strand.
ATATATAGGGTTATATGATAGAGAGGAGTTGAGCTCTGTGATATATAGGGTTATATGATAGAGAGGAGTTGAGCTCTGTGATATATAGGGTTATATGATAGAGAGGAGTTGAGCTCTGTGATATATAGGGTTATATGATAGAGGAGAGAAGCTGAGTCTGGGTTGTGCTGTTCTTCTGTTATTCCTTTAGAAATTTAGTACTCAGTCGGTCAGATGGGCGTTACCGTTTGAGTTTTCAGAGTGGTCGGTCCCTGCACACACTGACTTGGTTAGTACCGATTGGGAAATATCAGACTGGGCAGGTACACCCCCCAAACAGGTACCACCCATCTGACAGATTCGGTCATACATTTCTAGGAGGAATAACAGGGATCAGCACAACACCTAGATATAAGAGAAGAGGCTCCAGGATTGTTATGTCCCTGGGAACACAGGTACAGTATTTACTAGAACGGCCCCAGCTCCTCTTACATATTTCAGTGTTCTGCGTAGATGCTCAGCGTTATTACATACTCTCTCTGCTGTGCTGGCTGTACCACAGGGGTTAACCGTCTGGGGGGGTTTATCAGCTCTTGGCACTGGTGGCTGCTTGATAAATCCTTTCCTGTGCTAATGCAGAACACTGCTGGGACCCCCCTTTGCCGCCGCAGATCGCTGATGAAATGTCGTGTCTGGTTAGCATTTCAGGTTTGCTTGTTAAAGGCTTGTTCCCCTTTTGAAGTTTACTTTGACCTAGGCATGCTTTTAATTGTATCAACTGTAACATTCAGTCTGTTTGAAGAGCTCCTGTTGTAAAAATAAATGACCCCTTCACACAAGACATGTTTTCCATAGGGAACCTCTATCAAAAAGAGAATGAACTAGTTTAGGCACCGACCCTCTCCCGGGGAGTCCTCCGCTCTCCGAATGTTGCTTTTAATTACATGGTTATGGGGTAATTGAGTTATTACATAATGTCTTATTTTCTTTAACTTTTTCCCTGTAGTAGTTTTCTCACAAGTTAGGGGCCGTTCACACGACGTTTTGGATCCGTTTTTAGCACTGAAAACTGCATCCGAAAAGCGGCTCCGCAAAACGCAACAGCTGATGCTGTTCTGGATCCGTTTTGCATTCTTGCATCATGCGTTTTACAGATCCGCTTTCCGGATGCGTTTTGGAGTCAGTGTGTGTCTCTCTGTGTCTCTCTTTTTTTCTCTCTCTGTTGCTCTCTCTGTTGCTCTCTGTTGCTCTCTCTCGCTCTCTCTGTTGCTCTCTCTGTTGCGCTTGCTCTCTCTCTCTGTTGTTCTCTGTTGCTCTCTCTCTCTCTGTTGTTCTCTGTTCTCTCTCTCTCTGTTTTTCTCTGTATCTCTCTCTCTCTCTGTGTCTCTCTCTCTCTCTCTCTCTCTCTCTCTCTGTGTCTCTTTTTTTCTCTCTCTCTCTCTGTTGCTCTCTCTGTTGCTCTCTCTGTTGCTCTCTCTCGCTCTCTGTTGCTTTTTCCTCCCCTCTGTTTGCTTTTTTCTCCCGCTCTTTTGTTCTCTCGCTCTCTGTTGCTTCTCTTTGGCTTTTTCTCTCTTTCTTTTTTGCCTTGCTCTTTTTCTCTCGTTTTGTTCTCTGTTGCTCTCTCTCTCTCTGTTGTTATTTTTGCTTTTCTCTCTCTTGGTTGTTTCTTTGTTGCTTCTCTCTCTTGTTGTTCTTGTTGTCTTCTCTCTCTCTGTTGTTTCTGTTGCTTCTCTCTCCTTGTTGTTCTTGTTGCTCTTCTTTCTTTGTTCTTTTGCTTCTCTTTCCCCTTTGCTCTCTGTTCTCTCTTTCTGTTTGCCCCCTTTTTGTTCTCTCCGCTCCTGTTCTCTCTTTCCCCCTCTTTCTCTCTCCTCTCCCGTTCTCTTCGCTCTCTGTGTCTTCTGTTTTCTGGGCCCCTCTCGTTTTCCCGTGCTCTCTGCTCTCTTTTCTCTCTCGCTCTTGTTCTCTTCCTCTCTGGGTTTTTCTCTCTCTTGTGTCTCTCCCCCCGCTCTCTGCTTCTCTCTGCTCTCTTGGGCCTTCGCTCTCTGTTTCTTCTCTCGTCTTTTCCCCTCTCTCTCCTCTTGTGTTCTCTCCTCGCTCTTTGTCTCTCTCCCCTCCTCTCGTGTCTCTCTTCTGCTTCTTGTCTCTTTTTTTTTTTTTTCGCTCTCTGTTCCTCTCTCTCGCTCTCTGTGCTCTCTTTTCTCGCCTCTTTTGTCTCTCTGTCTCTCGCGCTCTCCTGTCTCTGCTCTCCCCTCTTCTTCGCTTCTCTCTGTCTTCCGCTCTCTCTCTCTTGTGTCTCTTTTTGTGTTTTTCTTCTCCTGTGTGTTCTCTTCTCTTTTGTGTTTCCTCTCTTTTGTGTCTCTCTCTCTCTGTTGTCTTCTTTCTCTGTTTTCTTTTCTCTCTCTCTGTCTGTTTCTCTTTTGTCTGTTCTCTTTTTCTCTTCTTTTTTCTCTCTCTCTCTGTCTTCTCTCTCTTCTTCTGTCTTTTTCTCTCTGTCTTTTCTCTCTCTCTCTCTCCTGTCTCTCTCTCTTGTCTGTCTTCTTTCTCTTCTCTTCTGTTTTCTCTCTCTTTTTTCTTTTCTCTCTTCCTCTTCTGTCTCTCTCTCTCTTTGTCTCTCTCCTTTTCTTGTCTCTCTTCTCTCTCTCTTTCTGTTCTCTCTTGTTTCTCTCTCTTTTCTGTTCTCTCTCCTCTGTTCTCTCTCTCCTCTCTCTGTCTCTTGTTTTGTCTCTCTCTCTCTGTTGTCTCTCTCTCTCTCTTTTGTTTCCTCTCTCTCTCTCTCTTCTCTCTCTCTTTTGTGTTTTTCTCTCTCTCTCTGTGTTCTGGCTTTGTCTCTTCTTCTCTGTTTCTCTTCTTGTTTTTTCTTTCCCCCTTTTTCTCTGTGTTCTCTTTTTGTGTCCTTCTCTCTTGTGTTTTCTTTCTGTGTTCTTCTCTTGTGTGTCTTCTCTTTGTGTCTCTCTTCTTTCTGTGATCTCTCTCCTCTCTCTCTGTGTCTTTCTTCTCTTGTCCTCTCTGTGTCTCTTTGTTCTCTCTCTGTGTTTTTCTTTGTTGTCCTTGTGTTTTCTTTCTCTCTCTTCTCTCTGTCTTCTCCCTCTCTTTTGTGTCTCTTCTCCTCTTTCTCGTTTTTCCTTCTTCTCTCTTGTTTCTCTCTTTTTCTCTCTTGTGTTTTTCTCTCTTTTCTTCTCTTTGTCTCTTCTCTGTGTCCTTCTCTCTCTCTCTGTTCTTCTCTTCTCTTGTGTCTTCTCTCTGTGTTCTCTCTCTCTTCTGTGTCTCTCTTCTTCTCTGTGTCTCTCTTCTGTGTTCTTCTCTTTCTGTGTCTCTCTCCCTTTTTCTGTGTTCTCTCTCTCTCTCTGTGTCTCCTCTTCTCTGTGTCTCTCTCTCTCGTTTTCTCTCTTCCCCTTTTGTGTCTCCTTTTCTTTCCCCTTTTGTCTCTCTCTCCCCGTTCTCTTTCTTGTTCTCTCTCTCTTGTGTCTCTTTTCTTCTGTGTTCTCTCTTTTCTGTGTGTCTCTCTTGTCTCCTCTCTCTGTCTCTCTTTCTGTTTTCTTGTGTCTCTTCTCTTTTGGGCTTCTCTCTCTTTGTCTCTTTCTTTTGTTCTCTCTTCTCTTCTTGTGTCTTCTTTTCTTTGTCTCTCTCTCTTGTCTTTTTTTCTCTCTTTGGTCTTCTCTTGTGTTCTTTTTTCTCTTTTCTTCTGTGTTCTCTCTCTCTCTCTCTGTGTTTTCTCTCTTCTGTGTCTTTTCCCCCTCTCTCTGTGTCTCTTTTCTCTCTTGTGTCTCTCTTCTCTCTGTGTCTCTCTCTCTCTTCTTGTCTCTTTCTTTCTGTTCTCTCTCTCTCTTCTGTGTCTCTCTCTCTTCTCTGTGTTTCTCTCTGTCTCTTCTCTTGCTCTCTCTTTGTCTTCTCTCTCTGTCTCTTTTTCTCTCCCGTCTTCCTCTCTCTTCTCTCTCTTCTCTCTTCTCTCTTCTCTGTCTTCTCTCTCTCTCTGGTCTGTCTCTCTCTTTTCTGTTTTTCTTTTTGTCCTTTTTCTCTCTCTCAGTGTCTCCTGTTTCTCTTTCTCTGTGTCTCTCTGTCTCTTCTCTTCTTGTGTCTTCCCCTTTTTTCTCTCTCTTTTGTTTTTTCTCCTTTTCTTTCTCTCTCTCTTCCCTCTCTCTTCTCTCTTCCCTCTTTCTTCTCTCTCTCTCTCTTTTCTTTGTGTCTCTCCTCTCTTGTGTGTGGTTTTTCCCCTCTTCTTTTTTCTGGTTCTCTCTTCTCTCTCTGTTTTTGGGGTCTTTTCTTGTGTCTCTCTTTCCCTTCTTCTGTGTGTTCTCTCTTCCCCCTCTGTTTTTGTTTTTTTCTTCCCTTTTCTCTCTCTCTTGTGTCTCTCTTCTCTCTTCCCCCTGTGTGTTCTCTCTCTCTTTTGTTCTCTCTTCTTCTTTTCTCTCTGTGTCTCTCTCCTCTTCTTGTGTCTCTCTCCTCTCTCTGTGTCTCTTCTCTCTCTTTCTCTCTCTGTGTTCCTTCTCTCTTGTTGCTCTCTCTCTCTTTCTCTGTTCTCTTTTCTTTGTTTCTCTCTCTCTTGTCTTCTTCTCTCTGTCTTTTCTCCTTCTCTCTCTGTTTTCTCTTTTCTTGTCTCTTCTTTGGTTTTTCTGTCTCCCTTTTTCCTCTCTCTCCTTTTTTCTCTCTCTCTCTCTTTCTTCTCTCTCCTCTTTTCTTTTCTTCTCTCTGTTCTCTTCTCTTTTCTCCTCTCTCTCTGTTGTCTCTCTCTTCTCTGTTTTCTTCTTTTCTCTTTCTCTTTCTCTTTCTTTGTGTCTCTTCTGTTTTCCCCCCGTTTCTCTCTCTGTGTCTCTTTTCTCTTTTTCTCTCTTTCTCCTCTCTCTTCTTTTCTCTTCTTCTCTGTCTCTTCCTTTTTTTGTGTCTGTCGTCTTTCGTTTCCCCTGTTCTCCTGCCCCCAGCACCCCGCTCACCGTAATCCATAGCTGTGCACTGCACTTTTCGATCGCTTTAGGAACCAAAACGCCGGAATAGACCCCCCATGTGGAGGCTTTTTGACAGGTCCAAAAGCGACTCCCAAATTCCTATGGGTTTTCCCGGGAAAAGTTTCAGAAAGGATTGACATGTCAATTTTTAAAGGGATCTGAAAAGCCCGGGGACTTCAAAAAAGGGGATCTCCCGCCGATCTTTTGCCATTGAAAGCAATGTTAATCACACTGACAATTGTTAGATCCGTTTTGCGGATCCGCTTTGCTTGCGCAATATGGATCCGAAAGCGGATCGGCAAAACATCGTGTGAACAAGCCCTTAGGGGCCATTCACACTGGAAATCCCGACCGGTATTTGTATTGTTTTCGGGCCGTGCACATGGCCACAAGGGGACGGCTTTTCTCCACGGTTTGCAGAGAAAAGCCCTCCCTCCCTCGCATTAACATGTTTAAATTCTGCCCGAAAACCGGGCGGAAGAATGAACATGTTGGATGCTTGTCAGACCGCTGCAGGTCTATAAGACCGGCCGGCGGAAATTCCGTCCAGTGGGGACCGCGGCGCGGGTTTTCCAGTAAGGTTCATTATAAAAGTTGTCACCCAGTTTACAGCCAGTTTTCAAAACCGTGGGGACAAGCCCTTAGAGCTAACGTTCTGTGCTGAATAAAAGCAATAGCTCCTGTTTCCCCGAAAATAAGACATCCCTGGAGAATAAGACCTAGTGCAATTTTTTTCAGGCTTAGGAATATAAGGCCTCCCCTGAAAATAAGGCCTAGCGGCGGTCATTGCTACAGCTCCCCCCATACCCTAATTAGCATTAGCAGATCATTTAGATAGCCTCCCCCACAAGGTAAGACCTCTCTGGACAAGAGGTGCTCATTTAAGGAGAGTGCTATTGCTAGACACGAGAGATTGGGGGCCAATGATTCTTAAAGAATTGGAGTCACAAGAAATTCACCATGAAACTCAGGGTTTGGAGAGTGATGATGATGATCCAGAAGATGATGACATGACGGTCTTTGAATAAATGTTGCTTTTTGTACCGGGATCGATAAATGTACCATAGATTGTTATACATGGACATAGTCACAAGAAATTCTTGATGGAAACTTCGAGTCCTCCAAGCAGTGCATCTAGATATTTAACCTTGGGGAAGTTCTAATCTGCCATAATAGCGGTCATCATAGGGGCCACACAGGCTGCCAACAGAAAAATATGCTGATCACACTGACCGAAATTGGCAGTCGCCACTAATGGCCGCCCCATTATGCTGATGTTTGTGATGACATGACCACAGTATGGAACAAATGTGAACTCTTGTTCATGGAAAAATAAGACATCCCCTGAAAATAAGACCCAGCGCGTCTTCAGGAGCTATAATATAATAAGACACTGCCTTATTTTTGGGGAAACGGGGTATAGGTAGGTGTGTGTGTGTGTATATATCTAATATGTATGTATATATACACACATATGTGTGTGTATATATATATATACACAACGTGTGTTGATGTGTGATTGTATATATATATATTTATATATATATATATATATACACACACTATGTTAATTGTGTGTGTGTGTGTGTATATATATATATATATATATATATATACACACACATATGTGTGTGTGTATATATATATATATACACACAATGTATGTGTGTGTATATATATATATATATATATATATATACTATATTATATGCATTTATTAATGTGTGTGTGTTGTATATCATGTGTGTGTGTATTATATTACACTATATGTGTGTGTGTGTGTGTGTGTATGTTGTATATATATATATATATTTATTTTTATATATATATATATATGTTTGTGTATATTATATTATTTTGATGATGATTTATTGTGGTTTAATATATATATTTTATTACACACATGACTCCCTTTTTCTTTTTTTTTTTTTTTGTTCTTTGTTTTTTTTTTTTTTTTTTTTTTTTTTTTTTTTTTTTTTTTTTTTTTTTTTTTTTTTTTTTTTTTTTTTTTTTTTTGTTTTTTTTTTTTTTTTTTTTGTTTTTTGTTTTTTTTTTTTTTTTTTTTTTTTTTTTTTTTTTTTTTTTTTTTTTTTTTTTTTTTTTTTTTTTTTTTTTTTTTTTTTTTTTTTTTTTTTTTGTAAAACCTTGATTTTCTGGGTTGGGAAAATAATTTGTTACCCCTTTCCCGGGACGTGGGACCTCCCACTGGACTCCTCAGCCCAAATGAGCGGAAGTATTTGGGAATAAATGAGTAGATCTTCTGGGTATTTTTCCAGGAATATGTGTATCCGTCTGCTCAGCTACTGCAGCTTTATAACAGGCTGCATTTTCATTTGAACAGTCTCCTAATAAAGTAACCCCAATTTGCTGACTGGGTGTGAAAAAGGGGACCTTTATATGGATCTCCTTAATGCATGTTATCCTCCCACCTTGTTTGTAAGTTCTGCTCAGCTTGCCTGCTGTTTTCCCATTGGAGGGCGTTATCACTGACTTTCTAAGAATTCAGATTAAAGACGCATCGGGATTAAGAGGATTAGAGAGAAGTTTTACTGCGCTTGGCACCCAAAAATTGATGCGTAAATCCTGTGTCACCCGGGCGTTGTGCTGGATGTGTAACAGTATATTGGCCATAGGCCTCTTTTACATGATTTATTATTCCATACTGCGGGTTTAATAATGTAGTTGTTGCCCATGGGGTTCCTCGGACGGGAGATGTAATGCAGGGAGGTTACTACAGCAACATGCAGCATCGTTTGCTTTCTAACGTCATGGCCGTTCCCTTTCTCCTCTTACCTGTAACCAGGTTTTTCTCCTGTGTAGAATGGAGCCCAGAAATGGTAAAATCTTATTTTGTCCAATTTAGCGTCTGAGACGCTGCTTGTCGCCCTCCAAAAATGTTCAGAGCTTGGGTTACCCTGTGACAAAATGTTGGCCACTTAGTGTTAGTTGTAATGACTGCTGCCTGGACCTAGGTCAGAAGTAGAAGCGGCCATGTATCTGTATACAGTGTGACTGTCAGTCAATGGTGGGGGCAGGAAGGGGCAGCATTCCTCATGAATTCATCCATCTTTTCTACTGCATTTTGCTGTCCTCGCTTTTGTGCCCTTTGGGATAATTGTACATTGGAGCTGACATTCTGTTATGCTGTCCTGTTACAGGTCATATAATGGTGTCAGGTCCTTAACAAAGAAATCCTGCTGGAGGCACTCAGAGAGATTATCACAACTAGTGGACAATGATAGATGTGACAAAGCTGTATATAGCAACCAGTAAGACTGTCTCCTCTGCTCACAAAAATGACCGTTTTTTTTTTCAACATTTTTGTTTTCTAAAACCACCGAAAAAAAAAACCGACTGAAACAGGCCACATAGAGTTTAAAAGGGTTTTCTCGCTATGAAGTTCATAGTTCAAAAGGAGTGGACCAGAAATCTGGGTTACAATAAGCAAAGTGCTATGGTTTAAGAGAACGGGCTGTTTGTTTAGTGCTTGGGAACTAAGTGAGAGCTCCGGTCGGGTTACGCCCAGGTCCCACCCCCGGTCGTAATCGGGAGCGCGCGTCTGAGGGAGATGGGGGAAAGAGGTCGTGAACAGGAGCGCGCAGGGGGACGTGAGATAGATATTTGTCACTTGACAGCAAGCAGTGGTAGGTGTGACGTGCGTGCGGGGTTTGTCACTGACGCAGCAGTGTAGTGACGATGCGGGGTTTGTCACTGACAGCAGCAGTGGTAGTGGCATGGTGCGGGGTTGTCAGACACAAGCAGTGTAGGTCGACGTGTGCACGCGGGGTTTGTCACTGACAGCGATCAGAGGTCCTGCAGCAGAGAGAGAGAGAGATCATGTGCAGATTCATGTTAACACACAGATAAAGCGTATAATTTTGTTCTGCAGATCTGTATAGGTTAGAGGTGTAATAATCTGCAGGATATATCACTCTGTGTGAGAGACAGATAAAAAAAAAAATCAACCTATCTTTCCAAGAGTCCTGAATGTCAAATGCCCATTCTAATTACAAAGTATGTAGAAAGAGCGAGAAATGTCGATATACACTATGGAGTTACACTTAGCTTTTCACTTCCAATGATTCCAATGACAGCTGAGAACCTCTCCCTTCTCCCGGCTCACACAGAATTAATTCTCACGTGCACACTTTGGGGCGTGTCTGCAGAGAGTGAAGATACTCCCTGCTTTGAGGAGAAACACGCCCCTCCATTTCATTAGCTCTGCTTAGCAACCCGTATACATGGCTGCCAAATGGTGAAACGAGAATAGCCCTTTAATAGTAAAAATGTTCTGTTGTCTGCACAGAACGTGCTTTTGCTGCTGGTCATTTTCTGTAACATGTTACAAAAAACGATGGTTCAAGGCAGAAAACTTACTACTGAAGTCTATGTAAAGCGGCGGATGTTTTTTTGGCAGGTTTTTTGCAGAAATCCACAGCAATTCTAATGCAGTGCATTTCTGAAAAAAAAAAGTCCCAAAAACCATGCAAAAAACCCTGCTAAACGTGCAAAAAAAAGCCATTTTTTTAGCTGTTTTTGACAGGCACTGGACAAAAAAACTCAGTTTTATGAACGGTTGTAGGATTTGGTTTTCAGTGAGTTTTTTGTCCAGTGCAGTGTAGACCTAGCCTAGGAACTGTATCCCTCATTTTTCAGAGGCTCTTTGCATCATTGAAGTGCCACTAAAATACATCTGTCACCTTTCTGAAATGTCCAGTGTATCAGTCAAATGGTTGGCTTATTTCTTTTCATCCCTCTACATGCATTCACATAATGGTGCATGGGTGAGCATGCATGTACTCTTATGTGGAAACGTGGAAAAAGCTGCTGAAACATCTGGCAGTAACTCCTCTAAGAATTGGCACATTGAAATCTAACCACTTTTTTTTAACCCCCAACTTCTGTCATCTGGAAAGAGTCAGGAGGCCCCCATACACATCATATAGGTGGCTGGTGGGGCCAAAGTTGGTAGGTTTGGCTTTCATTAAAGGGGTTGTCTCATCTCAAAGTTTCATAGGATGCGTGAATGAAATAATGCTGCTTTGCTCTGTCACTTCCTGGTCAAGCTGTCTGTAATTAGCATATGAGCTCTGTGTATTCAGACCTCTGCTAATTAGATAACTCTCATGCTGTCAGGACCAGGAAAGCTTCTGAGGTAAAGTAAACAGTAGTAATTACTGTCTTTTGTCTGAAAGATCAGGTAACACACAAGCTCTCACACCGCCAGCCTGTGTGACATTACTCCCTGCTATCAGACAGAACAAATAGCAGGGGGAGATGTACACAGGTCGGTCACTTGAGTAACCAGAGAGCGCACAGAAGGGGATAAAATCAATTGTAGTTCCTTAACAAAAGAAAAATTAACAACGCAGTTTATTGGAAAACATCTTTATTTAGTGTTCCCGACATGTTGAAAGCTAATCTTTGTAGCGAGACAAGGCCTTTTAATGTAGTGTGCATGTCCAGCTCTATTCCAGTGTTCTTCTTTGGTTTTCATTGAACTGCCCCAACATATCTTGTAAATGGTACTTAAAGGGGTTGTCTCACTACAGGGATCGCTGCTTTTTATATTAAAAATCTTGTAAAAACAAGTCACTTTGCAATATATGTCCATTAACAGTGTCCTACCTATTCCTAGATTATTATTATTATTATTATTATTTATTTTAAAGCATTGATTCCAGGGCGCTGTACATTCGATGGGGTTACATACATTACATAAGTCAAACGAGTACAATGATAAGTGATTAATGACAATTGGCACGACAGAGGGAGAGAGGGCCCTGCCCGCGAGGGCTTACAATCTACAAGAAGGGGGAAAGAGACAGGAGCTGAGGGGGCAAACATGTTTGTGGAGAAAGTAGTGACAACAAGGTTAGTGTAGGTTATAGGCAAGCCTGAAGAAATGGGTTTTCAGGCTGCTTTTGAAGCTGGTGAAAGTGGAGGAGAGTCTGATGTGTTGGGGCAGTGAGTTCCAGAGTGTGGGTGAAGCACGGGAGAAGTCTTGGAGACGGTTGTGTGAGGAGCTGATAAGGGGAGAGCAGAGGAGAAGGTCCTCTTGTATGGGCTGTATCAGCTCCTCAGGTCGCGATAGCTACAGACCTGTTCAATCTCTCCTAATTGACTGCAAGGACTGGTTGCTATAGTCACAGACATGTTTGATCTCTCCTGATAGGCTGCCAGTACTGGTTGCTATAGTTACAGACCTGGCTTCTACTGCAGCCTAGTAGAAGCCAGTAAACACGCCCCTGAATTCAAAATGAAACCATGAAAACAGGACTGAGGTAAGGTGAATCAATGTAGTGAGATAACCCCTTTAATGTATCTGCACTCTTCTGCACTCTAGGAAAAGGAAGCTGGGGGAGTGGGGGGTGATTTGCGGACAGTGGACACAGCCCTGGAGTGGTCCAGCATTGCCGGTAACGCACTGTTTGCTGGTGTAACTGGGGGCATATTTGCCAACTATTACAACATGTGTAGGAGACCCTCAAAAAATACCTCTTGGACTCCAGAAAATGAATGATGCAGTGATGGCAACAAGAACGGTCATTTTGCCCCCAATGCTTGGTTAGTATTCAGTGCTGGGACAATGTATTCTGGTGCCCTAGGCAAATAAGACACAAAGCGCCTCCCAAATGGAAGATTCAGCCCACTCCATGCCTATTTGCATCCCTTTCTGCCTGGGATAAAGTGGTGCCTCAGGCGGCCGCCTAGCCCTGCCTACCCATCGTCCCGGCCCTGTCAGTATTGTAGGCATAACTGGAAGCGCACAGTCCCTGCTTCCGTCTTTGAATTCTAGCTCGCTTCAGTGTTCGCAAGAGAAGGGGAATGGGACGGACATGGATTTTTTTGCAGTAAGATCCCTCGTGATTTTACCAGCAATGTATTAAATTCCATCCTTCTTAAAACTGCCGAACTGTGTCTTCAGCTTTAGCAAGTGTTGTTTTTGCAGCAGAGAAATGTCTAATCTGGGATGTGTGGAAGAATTGTTAGTTTACAGAAGGCTCTGTGAGTACCTGCCGTCTGGAATGTGGACTGTGAGACAGGAAGGATTTTGTAGAGCGGTGACAGAACGGACCTCAGCTCCATAGAGAAGAATGTAAACATTCCCATGCGTACTTAAAATTAAAAAATATCCCATGTCCTTCTAAGAGCATAGCCGGCTCCCCCCATACTCACCAGCGTGAACGACATGGCCATATTTAGAGGGAACTCTAGGTTAGCATGGGTTTTGTTACTAATCATTGAAGTGTGATGTATGAACCTCTGAAAGATGAATTGTTTGGAGTTGGGCTTAAATTAAGTTTTGCTGAGGCATGTGGTCAAGTCACATGTTTTTCTGAAATCCGTACAAAGTGAGTGTGTGCCTAACATCGCTATTGCAGGAGGACCCCATGCGTTCTCCAAAGGGGAAAACCTTCATATGAAACCAAGGCATACAGAAGTAAAGTATGGCCCCATAGTATATCAACCTGAACGAAGGCTTAAAGGGGTTGTCTCACTACAAGGATTGCTGCCTTTTATGTTAAAGTCACTTTGCAATATATGTCCATTAATAGTGTCCTACCTATCCCTAGATATCCCCTCTTGTATGGGCTGCTCAGGTTGCTATAGCTATAGACCTTTTTGATCTAGCCTGATAGGCAGCCAGCGCTGGTTGCTATAGCTACAGACCTGGCTTCTACTGTAGCCTAGTAGAAGCCAGTAACCCGCCTCTGAATTCAAAGTGAACCCAAGAAACCAGGACTGAGGGAAGATGAATGAGTGCAGTGAGACAACCCCTTTAAAGAGAACCTTTCACATTGAAAATGCTACCTGATCTGCTGACAACATATGGAAAAGCAGGAGAAGCTGAGCAGAGGGATATATTGTTCTGCAGGGAAAGAGTTAGCAGAAGTTTTATTTTATTTTATTAAAATTCATGCTGCTTCTGGGTTAAAGAGGTTGTCTCACTAAAATGATTGCTGCCTTTTATGTTAAAGATCTTGTAAAAACAAGTCACTTTGCAATATGTGTCCATTAATAGTGTCCTACCTATTCCGAGATATCCCCTCTTGTATGGGCTGCATCAGCTCCTCAGGTCGCTATAGCTACAGACCTGTTTGATCTATCCTGATAGGCTGCCAGCACTGGTTGCTATAGCTACAGACCTGGCTTCTACTGCAGTCTAATGGAAGCCAGTAAACACGCCCCTGAATTCAAAATGAAACCAAGAAAACGGGACTGAGGTAAGATGAATCAATGTAGTGAGACAACCCCCTAAGGAGTCCAGTGGGCGGTGTAATCGATTACACCGACCCCTGGACTCCTTAGGGCAGGGGTCTTCACACTGCGGCCCTCCAGCTGTTGGGGAACTACAACTCCCATCATGCATTTATATACTCTATTAACAGTGGACATGATAGGAGTTGTAGTTTCCCAACAGTTGGAGGGCCGCATTTTGAAGACCCCCTGCCTTAGGGTATGATCACACAATGTACGCGCCGCATTATATCGTGTGTTTTGGGAGCTCGCACTAATATGCGTGTACTCCTGCGGGGAGGGGGGGCGGCGAACCGCCGGCCCCATTAACATTCATTACTCGCGGCACGTAATAGCCGTGAGTAATTGACATGTCACTTATCTCCTCGGGTGTACGATACGATCGTATTGTACGCGCGGGGGGATGAGGCGTAATCCATAGTTCTATATGAGAACTATGGATTACCATAATTTCGGTGCGCATCTCGCCCATAGTGGAGCGCAAATACGCGGCGAAATGTGTGCCGAAATTACCCCGTGTGAATATAGCCTTAACCCCAAATAAGCAGAGATAAAATACTACTGCTAAATCTTTTCCCACAGAACTATATATCGATCTGCTCAACTCATCCAGGTCTATACCATGCTTCAAGCTGATCTGATGACATGTTGAATGTGACAGGTTCCCTATAAGCGTAAATTGGTATTGCCAGATTTGTTGCAGGAACTTCTGCTACTGTCTCATCCATGTCAATGGAGCTTGTAGGAATCCATGTGCCTGCCACCAACATGACCCCATTTAGAAAATCCTTGCAATATCTGCTGCGTGAGTATACCAGTGTCCAAACCTCTGCAGCATACAAGATGCACATTCATGGTGGACATTGGATGCCTTGGATTTCTGTTGAGAATTTCGCAACAGATTTTCCAATGAAAAAAATGTGTTGGGTGAGCATACCCTAATGTATGCAGAGAGCGAGCATATCCTCTGGAGGAGGGCTTGGACTGCATACGGAGACCAAATTGGTCACATCCAGCTTGCCACTTGGTTAGTAAATGCCGGATCTTTGAAAAGTCATCTCCCTCCTTTATAACAGAGATGATTTACTTGTTAAATTAGACAATATAAAAGGCCGTACTTGGCATAAAAATGAGCTGGTTAACATTTTATGGGTGTGTGATGGAGCTGAACACCACAGTCATTCATTTAAGAGGATTTTTTTATTTAATTTTTTTAAAATTTGTGCAAAAAATGTTTGTGTGATGTAAAATCCGCGTAGCGGTCCCCACTGCACGAATTTTTCGCCGGGCAGTTTTTTAGAACATGTTCATTCTTCCACCTGGTTTTCAGGCGCAACATGAACATGTCGGTGCGAAGGGGACGTCTTGAATCCGCAAACCGCGGAGAAAAGCCATCTACTTTTACGATAAAAACAGACCAAATACAGGTCGGGATTTGGTCTGTTCCGTGTAAATGCAGCCTTAAAGGGAATGTGTCATCAAAAAATGACTTATTGTTTAACTCACATTTTTATGTTAAACCCATTTTGTGGGACTTTTTGGTTATGTTTTTTTTTTTAATTTTCCATATCACTTTCAGTATTTTTTTTTAAGAATTCTTAAGTCCTGTAGTTTTCACTTTGGCCACTAGGCCTAATAATCATCTGACACTTCCTGCTCTGTTTAGAGAGCTTTTCAGCAGTGTGCTCATTATCAGTAAAAGCAGGGTCACACTGAAAGGAGACACCATTGTGTACAGATAACACAGAATCCACCAGTCACAAGAGGAGATGTCACAGCTCCCCCTCTCCCATCCCTTCACAGTGAAAACTCTCCTATACAAGTCTATGGGACAGAATCTGTCTTAAGAATCCTATGGGCATGAAGCTGCTGTAAAGCATCTCTCTGACTGCTGTTAAAGCAGTGCAAGCAAGAATGTCTTCCCCACAATCATATATAGACGGCTGAAAAGAGAAATCTACAATCAGGAAATAAAAACGACAGATGAAAAGAATATGGATCAGGGGCTTGATTTAATGAGAAAAAAAAAAATTAGAGACAGATTCCCTTTAAAGGGACTCTTGCGGTGCAGACTTTGTGCACGCATTGCCTTGTGCATGAACCTGAGGATTACTGCTGCTCTGCACATTTATAAAACGGCAGGTTTTTTTTTGGGTTTTTTTTTTTTTTTTTAAATTCTTATTTTCTAATATTTCTAGATAAGATTACCATGAATGTACTAGTCGGCTGTCAGTATGATGTGATGGGTGACCATGCGTTGTGTAACGCCAGCTGCATACATACTCATGAGGGATGAAGCATACATGTATGCCTGGTAAATGAAGGTGTGAATGATGACTAAGTGGTTGGATGCTAACACGCTGTACGGTACGTTGTAATTACACGTCTCATCCGAAACATGGAAGCCAGTGCAGACAGCTGTTGTTGGGACTGGGAGAAAACTGTCTTGTCATGTGTTTGCATTTCTCCATACACCTCCAGTGTCCCCCTCCGCTCTGGATCTGCATAGCTACATCATGCAGGCTCGCTCGCTTGGCAGGCTTTCCTTCCAGGGGCTGGGTAGCTGAGGCTATCCAATGGCGGCGGCGCTATTCAGATAAGGAGGAGGGATTCCCTATTGCTTCAATGAGCAGCCACAGCTGTGTCACTTATGTGTGTCGCTGCTAGAGGAATAGGCTGTGGGAACCTTACGCTGATTTTTGTTTTTTTTTTACGTTTTAATTTTTTTGGGATATGTAACGAGATGGCTGCAAAAAATTCCTGCAGCTTTTTTTCTTGGTATTTTTTTTAAATGGCCGTAGTACAGACATGTAACTGGGCGTTACAGGCTGGTGCCCTCTGATCAGGTAAGGAGACGCGTGTGTGTTGCTAACTGCAGATGTTAACTGTTTGGTACGCTGTGCTAGCTCGGTCGTGCAGTCCGGATACCTGCCGTGTGTTCACGTGTGCATTCGTTTTACTACTAATTCTACATTTAGTCTATACGAAAAAATAATAATAATAATTTAAAAAAAAAAAAAAAAAAAAGCACAAAAATATTGTCAATAGCAAAGACTTATAAAAAAAAAATAGTGTTCAGCATCCTCTTCTGTCGTATGATGGGATGAACCAGACACCTAGAAGAGAGAGAATTGCAAATGATCATTTTTGGACAAAAATTTGGAGGCCACAGGTTCTCGTCAACAGATTGCTCCAGCGGCAGAGGGAAGCTATAACCTTGGGATGTAAATGATTGGTAGCAATAAGGGAGAAGCATGATTATTGTATTCATTTCTATAGCGCCGTCCTCTTCTGTAGCGCTGTACAGCGATTGTCATCAGTCGCATTGCTCCCTCACTGTATAGATTCCACATTGATGACCTCTCTGCATGTTTTTGGAGTGTGAGAGCAAAGCAGAGGACCCTGAGAAAACGCACACATGCATAGAGAACAGGCAAGCTCCCTGCAGACGGGGTCCTTGCTGGGATTCATAGCCAGCGCTGCGGGGTAGCGGTGCTGATCAGAGATTCTGTGCTGACACTTATCTTTTTTGGGTTGATTTTTTTTATAGAACTACTAATACAAAAACCGCCCTTAATGAAAATTTTTTAGACGGCACTACGCTAGTGACCTCTTGACCAATACACCACTAATCACAATAAAGAGGAAGTCTTAAAACTTAACTTTTAATTGATAAAACTACTAAAATAGTAAACATCACTTATAATAATACAATATACACAACCAGTGTCGGACTGGATTGCCTTGGGCCCACAGGTGGAGTTCATTCTAAGGGCCCACCAGTTGAGCCGTTTCTGGGCCCACCAGTGGAGTTTATTTTAGGGGTCCACCCTACAGTTACTTTAAATGACTGTACATGCCTCCTATGCTCTGCCGCTTGCTTTTTGCCTCTCTTTCTCTGCTTTTTTGCTTCTTCTGAGGATGTATATGCAGTTAAAAATCAACTCCAGGTCTACCAGACTCAGGGGCCCACCGGGGGTTTCCCCTATTCCCCTGTGGGCCAGTCCGAGCCTGTACACAACCGACACTGTCATAAAGCCCAAGTGTCAAAAAAATGCATACAAGGGAACAGCTAGTACTGAACACTAAATGGCCCTTCACAATAACACACCAGGAATATCGCCCCAACAAGGGCGCTCCCGTCAGGCACCTAACCCTATGAGGTCCCTACAAAACCCTATGGTCCCGTCCCGACATGTTTCGACCGGCCCCTCAGATACTTCCTCCGTCACCTCAGGGGACAATTTTAGGGGAAAGTTAAATTAGTAAGAACAACAGGTATACACATCAAGTAAATTCAATTCCAATGCTACCACCATATTACCTGTAGTAAAACGTCCGATTTAGCGCTAGGGATTAAAGCATTCAGCATGTAGCATATAGCACTAATGGCACATTACCTTCACGTAGTCAATACCCTCATATAGATCTCGGGTTTGATTTTATAGAACCTCAATTATTAGATATTTATTTTAATATGCTTTATTTTTCATGACAGTCAGTGGTTCTCACCCCTCTAGTTGATAGATGGCAAGTCAGATTCCACGGGATCAGCAGGTCTTACATGATGTCCTGGATTAGCTGTGGATCCAACAGCCCAAAAGTATCCAGGAACGAGGAGATATCCAGCACCAACGTGAGAATAAAATAAGACCTTTATTCATATTAAAAATAATAGGTGTGTAAGCCAGAGTAGAACACATGGCAAATCACACACTTACGCTTTTCGGGCGCTGTGAGCAAGGGCTATTTTGAGCCCCTCTAGTTGATAGATGGCAAGTCAGATTGATATTCCACGGGATCAGCAGGTCTTACACAATGTGCTTGGACTATGGATCCAACAGCCCAAAAGTATCCAGGAACAAGGAGATATCCAGCACCGACGTGAGAATAAAACAAGACCTTTATTCATATTAGAAATAATAGGTGTGTAATCCAGAGTAGAACACATGGCAAATCACACGCTTACGCGTTTACGCGCACGGCTCTTGATTTAGGCAGGAATACTACAGCTCGTTTTATACGCTAGTCGCGAGGGAAGGAAAATGTAGTTGGGAATGAGAGATGAGGCCATGAACAAAAAAAATCATATATAGTACAGCACAATAAAAGCAACATAGAATATATACAGCTAAAAAATAAAGGAACGGGGAGATCAGCACCAACGTGATAAGACCTGTATTGAGGATTCATACTAAAAATAATAGATGTGTAATCCAGAGTAGAACACATGGTAAATCACACGCTTACGCGTTTCAGGCGCTGTGAGCAAGGGCTATTTTGAGCCCTTCTAGTTGGTAGATGGCAAGTCAGATTGATATTCCAGAGGATCAGTGGGTCTTACACGATGTGCTTTGACTAGCTGTGGAACCAACAGCCCAAAAGTATCCAGGAACGAGGAGATATCCCGCACCAACGTGAGAATAATAATAATAATAATAATAAAAAAAAAGACCTTTATTGATGAAAACACATGTCACAGCACACGCTTACGCATTTTGGGCTCCAAATAACCCTTGCTCACAGCGCCGAAATGCGTAACTGTGTGATTTGCCATCTGTTTTACTCTGGAACACACAGATACTATTTTTAATATGAATCGTCCGTAAAGGTCTTTTTTTATTCTCACGTGGGTGCTGTAGATCTGGTCGTTCCTGTACATTTTGGGGGTGTTGGTCCCACAGCTAGTCCAAGCACATCGTGTAAGACCTACTGATCCCGTGGAATATCAATCCAACTTGCCCTCTATCAGCTAGAACAGTGTTTCCCAACTCCAGTCCTCAAGGCCCACCAACAGGTCATGTTTTCCAGATCTCCCACAGAATACACTGACAATAATTAAAAAGGGGTTGTCTCATCTCAGAGTTTCATAGGATGAATGAATGAAATAATGCTGCTTGGCTCTCACTTCCTGGTCAAGCTGTCTGTAATTAGCATATGAGCTCCATCTATTCGGACCTCTGCTAATTAGATAAATCTCATGTCAGGACCAGGGAAGCTTCTGAGGTAAAGTAAACAGTAGTAATTACTGGTTGTTGTCTAAAAGATCAGATAACACACAAGCTCTCACTGTCAGGAGTTCTGTACTGCCAGACCTGTGTGATGACGTCACTCCCTGCTATCAGATAGAACAAACAGCAGGGGAGACGTACACAGGTCGGTCACTTGGGGAACCAGAGAGAGCATAGACGGGGATAAAATCACTTGTAGCTCCTAACAAAAAAAGATGAACCAAGCAGTATTTGGAAAACATCTTCATTTAGTGTTCCCAAAATATTGAAAGCTAATCTTTGTAGTGAGACAACCCCTTTAAATCACCTGTGTAGCATAATGAAGTCACCTGTGCAATGCTAAGGAAAGCCAGAAACCATGACCTGTTGGTGGGGTGTGAGGACTGGAGTTGGGGACCCCTGAGCTAGAGGGGCTCAAAATGGCCCTTGCTCACAACGCCCGAAACGCGTAAGTGTGTGTTTTACTCTGGATCAAACACCTATTATTTTTAATATAAATCCTCAATACAGGTCTTATCACGATGGTGCTGATCTCCCCGTTCCTTTATTTTTTAGCTGTATATTTTCTATATTGCTTTTATTGTGCTGCACTATATATGATTTTTTTTTTTTCATGGCCTCATATCTCATTCCCAACCACATTTTCCTTCCCTCGTGACTAGCGTATAACACGAGCTGTAGTATTCCTGCCTAAATCAAGAGCCGTGCTTCTAATTTGTGGGCCTGACTGGGAGCAGGAAGTCTGTTACCATGGAGATTATAGTAGATCTGTCGTGTACCGCCGCATGGAGGGAGTAACCGGTGCTGTATGAAGATTTCAACAAGTCCCCGCACCAAATTAATTAGTCTTAACTGGGGGAAACTCATTACTCACAGCAGCTTTCAGCCAGTGCACAGATTGTCCAAGGGATCAACAAGAAACCAGTAAGGAACCAATAGAAAACCCAGCAAACGATACCTCTCATTCAGTAAAGAATATATATATTTTTTTTATTCGGACAAGAATGTTTTATTCCCAGTATATAATAATACAATGCTTGTGCTATAGCTCAATCTGCATGAGATTCCTTGGAAATATTGCACCAATCTTCAGATATTTGCTCCATTGGATGAGATTACAGAAGTTTGCTTTCTACCAGAAATGGCGCCACTCTTGTCCAGTGGTGGGGTCTGGTATTGCATCTCCGCTTCATTTATTAGAATAAAGCTGGAGCTGCAATACCAGACGCTATCCATGGGCAAGAGTGGCGCTGTTTTTGGTAGCAAGCAGTTATGTTTCTCCCTTCTAATGCATACATAGTCATGCTTCTACAAATAGCTTATGCAAGTCAATGGAGATTTTATATATATATATATTTTTTTTTTGCAGTCCAATTTTTGTTTAAAACAAGCCAATTGGATTGTTTTGCCGCAGGGACCAAAGCGATCAGCCACATACACAATATGTGGGGTTAAACTGCTGTTTGGGTGCACAGCAGGGTGTACAAAGGAGGGAGCGCTATTTTTAGCTTTTGGAATGCAGATTTTGGTGAATGCCATGTTGCATTTGCAAAGCACCCAAAGTTGCAGATTAAAGAGTGTTGGTTTTTTTTTTTTTTTTTTATTTTTTAATTTTTAAATCAAGCCCCTGATCCATACGCTTTTCCTCTCAGTCGTTTTTATTTCCTGATTGTAGATTTCTCTATTCGGCCGTCTATATATGATTGTGGGTAAGACATTCTTGCTTGCACTGCTTTAACAGCAGTCAGAGAGATGCTTTACAGCAGCTTCATGCCCATAGAATTCTTAAGACAGATTCTGTCCCATAGACTTGTATAGGAGAGTTTTCACTGTGAAGGGAGGGGAGAAGGGGAGCTGTGACATCTCCTCTTGTGACTGGTGGATTCTGTGTTATCTGTACACATTGGTGTCTCCTTTCAATTTGACCCTCTTTGTGCTGATAATGAGCACACTGCTGAAAAGCTCTCTAAACAGAACAGGAAGTGTCAGACTATTATTAGGCTTAGTGGCCAAAGTGAAAACTGCAGGATTTAAGAATTATTAAAAAAATATTGAAAGTGATCTGGAAAATTTAAAAAAAAATAACCAAAAATTCCTACAAAATGTGTTTAACATAAAAATGTGAGTTAAACAATAAGTAATTTTTTGATGACACATTCCGGGGTAATTTCGGCGCGCATTTTGCCGCTGATTTGCTTTCTAATACCGGCGAGATGTGCGCCGAAATTACGATAATCCATAGTTCTCATAGAGAACGATGGATTACGCATCCTCTCCCCGATCGTACAATACGATCATATTGTACGCGCGGGGAGATAAGTGACTGTCAATTACTTGCAGCGAATACGCGTCGCGAGTATTGAGTGCCAATGGGGCCGGCACGCTGCCCCCTCCCCCCCAGTCCACCCCCCACCCGCGCTGCGGAAGTATGCGCACTTAAGCGCGAGCTCCCGAAACACACGATGTACTGCGTACTGAACGCGCTGCAGTACATCGTGTGAACATACCCTAAACCTTCCAGAAGTCACCCCATTTGGGATTCAACACCCTTCAGGGAAATAATCTAGGGGTGTATTTTGGGCTCACAGGTGCTCACAATTTTTTTTAATCATTGGTCTGTGTAGGATGAATGTTGCCCATCATCTAGAGGGCTTATTATATACCTAAAATTCTAATTCTTGTGATGATGACAACACTGTATGTATTTTACCACCATTTTTCAATACGGTTATCGGCTACTTGGTTTTTGCAATGGCTAATTAAAAACTTATTTTAACCCATAAAAAACCACGTGGCTCGTAATCACATTGTAAAGGTATGTTCACCTTCCGTGTTTACTGCGTGTTACATACGTTATTAGATACGTGTTTGGATTGGTCTGTCGGACCCAAAAACGTATCTAATAAGTAGCAGTGTGATTTACATTGCTTTTAATATGAAACGCGCATCGGCATTCACACGAGTGATCACCGATGCGTCTCATTGGGTCTTTCGGATCCGCTCCTACAACTGACACGTCAATTCTTGGTCTGAAAGACGCAGCAGGAGCCCTAAAATAAACTATAGGGGGCGATCCTGCTGCATCTAGGATACGTATTGGCAGGGCCGTTCTTAGGCTTAATTACACTCAGGGCGAAGTGAAGCTATTTAACCCCCCCCTCTCCGTATTATGCGCCACATTACTTGACCGGATGGTTGCCCCTGTAGCCATGTAATACCCCCCTGCAACAACACAGTAGCCCCATCGGCCATGATAGTTGCCCCCTGTAGCCAGATGGTTGCCCCTGTAGCCAGATGGTTGCCCCTGTAGCCAGATGGTTGCCCCTGCAGGGATGTAATACCGCCCTGTAACCAGATAGTAGCCCCAGCAGCCATGATAGTTGCCCCCTGTAGCCTGTTTTGCCCCCCCTGTAACCTGTTTTGTCCCCTGTAGCCAGTTTGGCCCCCAGTTTTACCCCCTGTAGCCAGTTTGGCCCCCTATGAAACATAAAAAAAAACTCACTTACCTTTCCAGGATCCCTGCAGCGGCTGTCAGGTCCCGGGAGCTGGGATTCAGTGTAAGCGGCGTGACGTCATCACGCCGCTTACATTCAGCTCCCGGGGCTTCCCGGGACAGACAGGAGCCGAGACTGAGCTTCGCAGGGGGCGCAGTGAAAGCCGTGCGCCCCCTGCGACGCTGCTGTGTATGTATCGGCGCTCTGACTGAGCGCCGATACATACAGGGGAGGAGGCAGGAGGGGAGCGATCCGTCCTGCCTCCTCCCTGTGCCGGCAGCTGCACTAAGTGTATGCAGCTGCCGGCAGAGCCAGGGGCGGGGCGGGCGAGGCGAGCGGCGCCCCCCCCTCAGGTGAGCAGAGCCCCGGCGCCCCGGGCGATCGCCCGCCTCACCCGCCCCTAGAAACGGCCCTGCGTGTTGGATCAGTTTAGGATCCAATCGCCAATGCGTTTTTGGATGCAATTTTCAGATCCAACACGGATCCAAAATCTGATCCAGAAACGCTGTGTGAACAAGCTTTAAAACCAGAACAATTCGCAGTTGAACGCACACAGTTGTTCTGCACTTTTTTTTTTTTTTTTTTTTACCATATCCGAACTCCGCACAAAGCTTGTCAATCTAGTTGTCCACTTTTCAGCAAAATCGTAAAATTGCCATCATAGAAATGGTGCACACGAGGCGGCTGAAGAAAGCATCTCTTTCTATAGCTATGGCGAGAATTTCTGTATATCTCCTAGTAGGGTTCCTATTTGTCCAGCCCATGGAGTGGACACTGATTTGCTCTATGATAGAAGCTCATTACTTCTGTTGTTTTCTAGCCTTGGTGATAATTATTCTGGCCAGAGTGATATCTTTATTGTTCCATTTCAATTCACATTGTATTATTATCTGCATGGACGGACCGTGAGTGATTGGACGCAGGACACGAGAAATGTGCAGTGCCTGGTGATCGTGGGAAGGAGCTTTGTTCACAGTGCACCATGTGCACAAGGGAATCCCGAGTCTTACTGGTATTGGTTTCCATGGAACATAACACAAAACAGTGTCGAGAGAGTCAGGGTGGAGTATTGTCCCCTTCCCGTAATCCCCAGGTGCGGAAGCTGTCAAAGAATAAGGGAGCGGGTGACGTCTCCTGAAGCAATGCAGAAGGTCCGATATCGAGTCACACTGCTAGCTGCAGGCAGTATTCTCAAGTTATAGAGCTAGAAATTACCTTGTTGCTCTCCCAATTGCAGAACACCCAACGCATTTAAAGGGAACCTGTCCCTGGCTGAGGGCAGCACAAGCTAGTGTCAGACCTGCTGTTCCCAGCGCTGTGTCCCTTATTCTGTAAGATGCTGGAGTTTTAGAGCATTTAAGGCTCAATTCTTATTCATGAGCAGGTTTAGCTCCGCCCACCAAAGACTAGCCCCGCCCATTGAGTTATTCACATGTTTCTACCTATTCAAATTAACAGGTTAATCAGTTGAGGTGGGCGTGGCTAGCCTCAGGTGGGCGGGGTTTGAAAAAAACTGACTCTGAATGACTCTTTTCTTGCTGAAAACTGCAGATTTGAGCATTGAATACTCTAAAATTGCTGCATCTTACAGAATAAGGGACACAGCGCTGGAAACAGCAGGACTGACACTAGCTAGTGCTGCCCTCAGCAAGGGGGGCATAATCTATGTGACCGGTTCTCTTTAAATGCTCCAAAACTATAAGATCTTACAGAATAAGGGACACAGCGCTGGAAACAGCAGGTCTGACACTGGCTTGTGCTGCCCTCAGCAAGGGGGGCATAATCTATGTGACGGGTTCTCTCTAAAGGCATCGATAGACGGACCTGTGTTTCACCAGCTATCGGTAATGTAGAGCAGCTAGTTATCCATGGACCTTTGAGTGGTGGACATTAGACTTGCCTCTCCTTCTAGGTAGCGAAAACATTGTGAATTTTGATCCTTTAGCCAAGTTTTTCCAAAATGTTGGCAATGTTGAGCACGTTTATTGTGGAGGTGGTGTTTTTTGGGGCTTTTTTTCTCCTGTCTGTCTTAATCAGGATTCAGAGCATTTGTATTTTCTATCAAAGTTGCACAGTTAAACATAATTGGGTCTACTAAATAGATCTTCAAAGTGCCATGGGGAGAGTTGAAATTTTGGGCCGTTTTTTTTTGGCACGCATTAGTAGTGTAGAATGCGTCTGCATCTATGAACCTGTTCTACTGTAGATCATAGACTTAGGGCCTCATGTATAAACCTGTTTAGGTCTAAAACTCACTTTTTTTTCCCATAGGTTACTATGGGCAAAAGAGTGAGTTTTAGACCTAAACAGTTTCATACATGAGGCCCTTAGTGCTTTATAGCTACAAAGTGACAATTCAGGCTCAGGTAAACCACTTTTAAAGTGCTTTACCTGTTCCAGCAGTAATGCACCTGGATTTGCCGTACTGAAGCTATAAATGTGGTGTTTCATACGGTTGTGGTGCGACACGTCTCCAGCACACCCCCCGATCTCAGGTGCATTGCAAAGTGCTGTGTGTGCTCTGTAATGCGCCTTAATTGGAGTGCGCCTAGTTACAAATAGTACGAATGGGGCTAGTTTTTTTGATAAAAAGACACCAGACTTCTGGCGCAGCCCCATTCATTCATGTCACCCTCTGTTGCCAACTGGTTCACTACTCGGGGCTAATAAACCAGTTCTGGGTATTATATTCATGCACTGACCTACTCTCCTGATTAGCAGTCTGGATCCACTAAATGCTGCTACTTTCCAGCCCTCTTAAAGGGGTTGTCTCACTACATAGTCTTCTCATGCCTCAGTCCTGTTTTCTCAGTTTCATTTTTAATTTACTGGCTACTACTGGCCTGCAGTGAGGAGCAGCAGAAGACTACAGGTCTGTAGCTATAGCAACCAGTGCTGGCAGCCTATCAGGAGAGATCAAACAGGTCTGTAGCTATAGTGACCTGAGGAGCTTATGCAGCCCATACAAGAGGGGATATCTAGGAATTGGTAGAGCACTTTTAATAGACATATATTGCAAAGTGACTTGTTTTTGCAAGATCTTTAACATAAAAAAGCAGCAATCCTTGTAGTGAGACAACCCCCTTTGAACATAATTGGGCCCAATAAATACATCTTCAAAGTGCCGTGGGGAGAATTGAAATTTTCACTACTGGTTTACTACTTGGGGCTAATAAACCAGTTCTGGGTATAATATTCAGGCCACGCACTGCCTTACCCCCCTAATTAGCAATCTGGGTCCACTGAATACTGCTCCTTTCCAGCCCTCTTAATAGCAATTTTGTAGACTTCTTTAGGGAAGTGCAATTGCACCCGCTAGTTCAGCATTACTATGGCAAGGGGGAGGGGACTATAAAAGGAACCAGAATTGGGAACAGCTCAGCAATTGGGCTATTCCGGTACTATGCAGTCTCCAATCCGCATTATATACCCCATTCCCAGTATATTCCCACTTCCATTATAATGTAATGGAGAGGACACTTCCATTTGTTTTTGGAATAATACAAGTCTATTAAATATCTTGAAATAATTTGTGCAATGTCCTGCTTGGATCATGTGAGTAGTCACATGGCTATGATCTGGGCACGGAAAAAGGGCTCTTTGTGTTACGTTGGTTTTTTAGCAGACCTCAAATAGACATGTAAAATCCATGCAAACAAGCCCTAGCCCTGTTCTGCGGCAACAGGATGGGCGCGTCCAGAGGAAGCGTTACCACTCATTTCGCAGACTAATGTTTAGCTGTGAGATTCCAGCTAATGACACATTTGAATCATGAGTGGTGTATGATGACGTTGGGAGAAGGCTTTTCATTCATTCAGCGCACACACACAAGCGAGTAGGAAAATAACGTCCCATTGGAATTGAAAAAAATGAGGTATATACTGGAATTGCCTCTGTACTCCAGGTTTGGAAACTTTTGGTAATAGTCTTCAGTTGCAGTGTCACATCTTAGCTGGACATTGTCACCCTCACTAGTCCAAGATCACAGTATCCACAAGCGTGATATATCTAGTACAGTATAATATTTTAGCATATATGCATATGTAAACCCGTTTCATGGGTTTCGACAGTGGTCAGAGTTGTTGACCCGCCACAAGAGGCTGTGATGGTGGATTCATTAAAGGGGTTTTGCCACAAAGTAAAATTGACGTGGGAAACTTGCAAATGAAATAAATATTTTCACCATTCATTATTATTAAAAATTCTGCACCATTTGTGTTTTAGCTGCTCCTTTAGTGATCCATTGTTTACAGCTCATCTCCAGGGGATACGACCAGGGCTGAGAGCTCCTCAGTCCTGGTCGCACATGCTCAGACATCACCTCTCCTCTCAGGTAGCTACTGAGTGTTCAAACCCCAGGTGCTGTCACTCTAATCCCGTCCTCTGTACTCCTTAGTAATTAGTCAAACAGTTCAAATAAATTAAAAAAGAAACCTCAATTAGGTATGTGCGTTGATAAAGAGAAAAAAAAAAAATCACAGGGTTGGTTCCTGCATAGATTTGAACCTAGGATACTTGTGCCTGGAGACAAAAACTTTACCTCTCAGCTACTCACAATGCTTTACATAAACAGACCTTTGACTACAGAGAGGAGAGGCCTGGTGATGTCATCCTGCTGAGTCACATGATCTGCAATTCAAACAAATCACACACGCCCCCTTCTGAGCACACAGAGCTGAAGAGCTGGATACA
The DNA here is from genome assembly GCA_025379985.1 of Phyllomedusa bahiana. Classification (NCBI taxonomy): domain Eukaryota; kingdom Metazoa; phylum Chordata; class Amphibia; order Anura; family Hylidae; genus Phyllomedusa; species Phyllomedusa bahiana. The sequence goes on from JAODAL010001438.1 coordinate 66,602, forward strand.
GGAGGTATGAAATGAGATCGTGGCAAAACCCCTTTAAACAACTTCAAGAGGGGCTTAGATGCCTTTCTTAAAAAATACAATTAATAAAGTTATAGGGATGATCCAGGGATTGTTCTGAGTCTGGAAGAAATGTTTCCTCTTGTATAGGAAGATTGGCATCTGCCTTATAGGGGCTTTTGCCTTCCTCTGGATCAACACTGTAGGGTTATAAGTTGGACTCAATGGACCTGTATCTTTTTTCAAATTGATCTACTTTGTTGAATGGGATGGTTGCACATATAGCAATAAGAGGCTGGTGCTAGTTATGCACATTTTCAGTATGTATTTGCAGGTCTAAATTTTAACTTTCTAATCCTGGGCACCATTCTAGTCTATGAAGCCATTTCTTTAATTGGTTAAAATGACCTCTTCATTGATCAATCTCAAATGGACCTGAACCCTTTGCTTTGGTAATGACTTTGATGGAGCTATGAGCCATTAAAAATCTTTATAATGCAAACCAAGCTATATTTAAGTAAGGTATTGTAGTCTGTTTTATGCCTTGTAGTGAAGAATTACTTGGCTGACTTTCTGTATTTAATGATCCCCTTCTTTAAAGGGGTTGTCTCTACATTGATTCATCTTACCTCAGTCCTGTTTTCTTGATGTTATTTTGAATTCAGGGGCTTGTTTACTGGTTTCTACTAGGCCGCAGTAGAAGCCCGGTCTGTAGCTATAGCAACCAGTGCTGACAGCCTATCCTGAGAGATTGAACAAGTCTGTAGCTACAGTGAGGAGCTGATGCAGCCCATACAAGAGAGGATATCTAGTAATAAATCTGCATGAAAAAGGGGGCAGACCTTTGTTGTAAAATGCACCACATTTCAGAGTGTCTAGTGAGATGTGGAAAGGGTCTAAAGCAAATTAAAGGGGTTGTCTCACTACAAAAATTAGCTTTCCACATGTAGGGAACACTAAATGAAGACATTCTCCAAGTATATTGCTTTGTTCATTTTTTGGGGTTGAGGAGCTACAAATGATTTTATCACCTAATGAAGGCTCTCTGGTTTCGCTAGTGACCGACCTGTTTGCTTGTTCTCCTCTGCTGTTTGTTTTATCTGATAGCAGGGAGTGAGGTCATCACACAGGTCTCAGCACAGAACTGCCAGCAGCCTGAGAACTTGTGTGTGATCTGATCTTTCAGACAAAAGACACTAATTACTACTTTAGCTCTGAAGCTTCTCTGGACCTGGTAGCAGGAGATGGTTTATCTAATTAGCAGAGGAGCTCATATGCTAATTACAGACAGCTTGACCAGGAAGTGACAGGATGCATGAATGAAATAATGCTGCTTTGCTCTATGAAACTGTGAGATGAGACAACCCCTTAATATGGCGACCTACAATTCCACCAGTTTTGAAGTGAAACGGGCCATTTGGTGCCTCCAGCTTAGTAAATTTTCCCCATGTGCAGGTTCTGTGCCCGAAGGTCTTATTGTTTTGTGCTTTAAAAAATAACGGATAGTATTGAAAATTGTGTGAAGTGCTAGAAATGGTCAGGGCACAGTAGATCTATAGAGGTGGGTTCTTTTTGGGTTTTTTTGATGTTCTTTAGTCTGTCTGCCATGTTTGTCCATTGAGTCATATAAAGCAGAATCGGAAGCCTCCAGCATTAGTTGGCCTCCAGCTCATCACTTGGCTGTAGATATCTGCTGGCGCCAATGGACATTATGGCCGATGTCCAGTCCTGACTAAATTGATTGGCGGATCTGTATAATACGAGAGGACAATCCATGATGGTGGCTGAGTTTGTTTTTGTTTTTTTTTTTTGTTTTTTTTTTTAAAAACATTTGCTGATGACCACATTAAATTGGAGAATGTGGTTATTACATTCTGTATCCATTTCATCAGTCCCCATAAGTTTTTAATGAATTCAATGCAAAGTCTATAGTCCCAGCACGACGATGTCATTGACCAGTATTGATCTGGATGAACACAAACATTTACTGAATTTGTTCTTTCCAGGCTTGTTCGTATTAAATAGCTTTTTCCACGTTACACTTAATGGACTTCGGCCTCAGCTGTTGGCAGCCAGATGTCCGCTGGTAATGAGTGATCCGGGGACATCTCTCTCTTTGTTCCGCAATAAAAAGATTTTTTTCTTCACTTTCAGTCATATCTTTGTTCAGTGAAATGGTGACGTCTGAACTGAAGTGACTCCGAGATTCAAGATGTGACAGCCTGACAATCAGGTCACCAGGGATTACCATTCTATTCTATATATAGAGGATCTGTTTACTCCACAAGTAAATGCATTATTCACTAACTTTGTGGGGGTTTTTTAGTTGTTTTTTCATATATAATACACAGGGCTGTGGAGTCGGAGCCTATTTTGCAGGAGTCAGTAGTCATAAAGTGGACTGACTCCCAAAATATATAATAAGTTGGTCCACTTAGTTTGATGCAGTGCATAGAGCAATTTTATGTACAGTCATCTTACCTATCTTATACATAAATTTGACTTGCAAATATTTAGCATCTGCTTAGTTCTGCAGATTCTTTCCTGGAACTGCATTGTTACTGTTTTGCTCCTAAAAATCAAAATGTTAATTTTTATTATTTTGTTAGTATTTGGGAAATCTACCTTTGGCTGTCAGCTCTGCCTGAATCCTTCTGCGATCTGAATTGGATTCAATCATATATTGACCAAAGTCTGATCCCAGGTCTCTTCTACACATTCAAAAGATCAAAACATTGTTACCCTTTTGCTTGTCAGTGTCTGTTCTACCTAAATAGCTTGATTATTGTATCATAAAGTGATAAAAAGCCTGATGTTACCATTTTACTACAGTAAAGTTATCACTTAAACATGCGCCGCGTATGAGGGAGTCAGGAGGTTTGGGAAATTGAGGAGTTGGGGCTTTGGCTTGCCGACTCCACAGCCCTGATAATACATGTACTACTCACAAAAATTTAGGGATGACTTTAGATGCACATGTCCAACATGTTCCAGGACACTCTGCACAACTTGCTGATCACTATCAAGGAGCTTAATGGCAAAATTCCCAACAGGTGTCCCATCAGACCATTGGTAACTGCTTACATCAGCAGACGACTGGCAAGGGTTCCTGACCGGTTCCTGACCTTGCTGATGTATAGCTTCTCCTTGATGTCTCCAGCCTCATTGGAGGCCTTCATTTCTGTTCAGAGAGAATCAACACATACAAAAAATGGGACATTACTTACTCAAAAAAAACAATTTTTGGGCCATATTCACAGCTCAAAGGCTGGACTAGACTGAACCCAGTAGCAGGCGACTCTGGCCTATATGCTACCTGTGAATATGGCCCAAAAATTGTAGTGTTTTCAGAGAGAATTGACTTTCATCACTGAACAGCACTGAGGACCACTGGTCCTTCATCCAGCATAGATGCTCCCTGGCCCATGTAAGATGATGATGATACTTGTGCCTGGTAGTGTGGTCACGTCATCTAGCGCACAGACCACGCTGATATAAACTGTTACGAATGGTCTGATGTGACACTTGGTCGCCTCTCACCTCCTTTAAACGTGCCTGGAGTTGTGTGGCCTTCATCATCCAGTTTTGCAGGGCATTGGTTACAATGAAGCGGTCATCAGTGTGTGACGGAGCCTAAGGACATCTACTTATTTGCCTTTCTGTGACTCTTCCAGTCTCTCTGTTACAACTGCTGATGACACTTTGTGACACTCTAAGCTCAGTGGCCACTTCTGAGAGCATCCTGCTTGAAGCCTGGCAATGACGATTTAGTGCTGATTAATTTGTAAGGTGTTGTCTTGGTCTCATGATGTCATAATGTGAACAGCTTGATGAGGAGGACTGTTTAAATCCCAATTCAAATTGATCCCCTAAGTTTATTGGGTTTATTCAGGGATTACCTGTTGTGAATTTTGCCATTAAGCTCCTTGGTAGAGATCAGCAAGTTGTGCACAAAAGTACTGAAACATTGGACATGTGCATTCTAAGGTTAAGAGATGGTCCCATTTAGTTCATTTAAAAAAAAAATAAAAAATTCAACAAAAAGCTAAATACACCTAACTGTGTAACAGTGTATATCAGAAACTTTTAATTACTTGCAATTTCCTTTGATCGTGGCCCTTTTTTATATATATTATAAAATAAAAAATATTTCACCAAAGATTTTTTATTTTTACCTAAAGGGGATGAAAAAATGTTATTCCGTGCGAAAAAAAAAATAATTTTTATTAAAGGGGTTTCCATTTTAGAAAGGACCTAGTTGCTTGGATATGAAATCCTTTCCTTTGGTGGGGTTTTCTGACTGCAAAAAAAAACAAAAAAAAGGATTCACAATACCCCTTTTCTTATCCCCTCCTTGACATAGTTCGTTTTACGCCTCCCCCCCCCCAAAACCGGCGAACAAAGCCCCGCCGTCACAAGGGTCCTGCATAACCTCCCAAAGTACCTTTTTTTCAAAAACCAAATTGTACCCTTTTGGGTGTCTTCATACCCTGTGAAACCTAAAACCCCACCATTTTTATATGTTCTGCCCAATGGTGAAAAAAATAAAATTGAGTGTTGGCTCCACTACATGGTTAACTCCCGTGGCATTCAGCAGACCACGCTTCCATCGTGACGTCCTATCTGAACTCGCCCTTATCCAGTTGCCAATCATCCTCTTCATTTTTGCCCTTCTTTTCAGAACTTTGCCTTTTTTGAGGGGTTTTGTCCATATATAATTTTAAAAATGTCATTTATAACCCAATTCAAGTAAACAAAGCTCAATCTGGTTAATGATTCACTTGTTTTGCTTCCTTCTTCGACACCTGTTCTTGGCCATAGGTATCACGCTTCCAGCAGCCACCAATCTCTCGACAAGCCTGCACCTGCCGCATGTTTTCTTCCATAGGGAAAAGAGGGACTTTTAGTGGCTCTAGACACCATAAACCTTCTTTTTATATCTCATAAAAATTATGGGAAACATTCCCATTCAGGGTATATTTGGGGATCTCTCTACTCTCCTTGTTAGGTTTTTTTTGGTTTTGGATCCCCAAAATGTTTTTACGGTGTATAGGGAAGGGGCTTGTAATAGGGCTTTCCCACTTTCCTGTTTATTTCATGGTAGGGTCCCCCCACTCTTCTTTTTCCAGTAACACTCTCAGTGACCTAAGTAAGAGCCGCTTAAAAACTTAAAAAGGGGGCGTCTCTCTAAAGGGATTGTTTTATTTCAAAGGGGATGTATCATTTCCCTTATTCGGCGATTCAATGCCTCACTTCTCAGTTTTCGTTTCTTCCCCCCCAGTGGGTGACATCATCCCCCCCCCCTTTACTTTTCATGGGCTCCGAGACTCCCCATCCCTTCTCCCTAAATCCAATGTCACGTGTCTCTTCCTGCAGTCTTATTTTGAAGAGCTGTTCAACCACGGGCTGCATTCAATTAGACTGAGAAAACGAACTTTCTCCTTCACAGTGGAGTGTCTATGAAGGCAAGTCTCCCTTCTATGCGGAGAGTTGGCACCGGGAAAAAAAACTGTTATGTTTTCTCTTTGTAAATCTTTTTGAGTTGTTTCTGCGGGGGTGTGGAGAGAGAAAAATGCTAGGGCCCCCTGGCAGGGATCGCACAAATTGTCTTTTTCCCTGATTTTTAAAAGCCCTTCATGTAATTCCTTCTTGATGAAAGACACAGCCCTGAATCGAGGGGGTTTGTAAATGAGCTCTCAGCCTAGTGAAATGCAAGGGGGGAAAGGGGGGGTTTCGACCAGAGGGATATCAGTGAAAAACAAAAAAACAAGAAAAGGAATACTGTGATACAAGACAGTTTTGCTAATGACATCCAATTCAAAGTTGCTTGTTTTCACTGCCCCCTTATTCTGAAGCCCATTTAATGAAATGAAAAAAACCCCTTTAAAGTCTTGAAAAAAAAAAAAGTACTTTCATTTTTGTCCATTAACAGTGCCCTCCCTTTTCCCTAGAAAACCCCTTTGTAGGGGCTGCATCATCCCAGGTCCTATGCTCCCTGTTTAATTCTCCCTGATAGGCTGCCGCACGGTTTTGCTAAGCTCAGCCCGGGGCTTCTACTGCACCCCGGGTGAAACCAGAAAATTATCCCCCCTTGAATCAAATGAAACAAGAAAACCCCTGAAGTAAGATAATCAAGATGAGAAAACCCCTTTTAAATTTCCCTCTAAAATGCAAAACCCAGCATTACACAAGAAAACTAAGAAAAAACGGAAACACCTCCGAACTGAGATTTGGGGTGGATTTTTCATTGGCTAATTGCGGGGGTTTCGCGCAAAATTTGCATTTTAATGCAGGGCAGATACGTGCCCAATTCGGCAATCCTACTTATAGAAAAACCTGGATAAGCTCGCCCTCCCCCCATGCGTACAATCGATCGTTTTGATCATGGGGGATAAATACATTAAATTTTTAAATTTTGTGGCGAGAATGCATGTCAAGGGGGCCGGGGGCTCCCGGGCGGACTCCCAAACACCCAGCGTTTTGCAGTGTAAAAAAAAGCGCCGAAATTTACGCCGTGTGAGATAACCTTATAAAACCCTGGTGTCCTGGAAAAAGATCCAACGCATGTAAAGTTTTCAGTGACAAAGAACAAACCCCGTGGCACTGGGGAATTTATATAAAGGCATAAAAAAAAAAAAAAATTTATCAGTGAAAGGGATAATTGAGATCGTAAGTAAAAATAGGAAACCCTTATTGTATGACTCTTACAGTGATAAATTTAAAAGGTTTAATATAATAATTTGTAAACCCTATAACAAAAAAAGATTTGGGGAAAACCCCTTTTTCTTTTTCAATGATTTTCTAAATTTTATGAGATGCACTAAAAACCTCTTTATTCAAAGGGCTTTGTTAATGTGGCAGAGACTGGTAATTCCGACACCTGACATGCACTTTCTCAAGATCTTAAACTGAAGTGGCCAAGAACGAAGTGACCTTTTTATAATGTGAAAATGAGGGTATTAGTTTATTGATTCATATTACGCAAATGGAGAATTGATGACAAATGCAATCTGCTGGGTTAGAGATTTTGCTATAGTATTTTAAGTGGAGGTTGAGGGGTCGGGATTAGGCTTCCTTTGTCCCCATGTGAAAGGATGGTCTGTACAACGCAGCCTTTAAAGGGGTTGTCTCATCTCAATTTTTATAGGAGTGAATAAAAATAATGCTGTTTGTTTTGTCACTCCTGGTAAAGTTCTGTAATTGTATGAGTTTGGTGTATTCGACTTTGTAATTAGATAAATTCATCGTGGGGCCCGGGAAGTTTGAGTTAGGCCTCGTTCACAGGGGCTTATTCCCGGCGTAATTGCGGGGAGGTTTCCCCCGAACACGCCGGCAGGGGGGCAGGGCGGGGGGCCGGCGCTCGGGGGGCCCCCATAAAAATTTTTTTTATCACGGGCTTTTCCCGCCGAAAAAATAATGTGCATGTCATTTTCCCCCCGGGGGCGGATTCGCCTAGCGGGGGGGAAGAGGGAAAACCCACACTCCTTAAAATTGGATTACCTATTTAAAGGGGAAGATTAGAGCCGTACTGCAGGGCAAATACGGCGCACAGTTGGCCCCAATACCCCCGAAAAAGCCTGAAGGGGCCCTTTAAGAAAAACAGCAGTAATTAGGGCTTTTCTCTGAAAGATCAGATAACACACAAGCTCTCAGGCTGCCAGCAGTTCTGTGCTGTGTGATGAGGTCACTCCCTGCTATCAGATAGAACAAACAGCAGGGGGGGAGAAGTACACAGGTCGGCATTTGGGGAAAAAAAAGAGGAGCAAGAAGGTGATAAAATCTTTGAGCTCCTTATAAAAAAAAAAAAATGAACAACGCAATATATTTGAAAACGTCTTCATTTGGGTTTTTCCCAAACATTTTAAAAGCTTTTTTTTGTAGTGAGACAACCCTTTGGGTTTATGTTTGTTTTTCCCCATAATATGGGTATTTTTTTCCTTTGGTATTTAATAGGTGGATACAATGGCATTTCTTGCTTACCATTGCAATGTTTGCCAACTTCCTCTCTTACTCTGATGGAAATGCCGATCTATAATGCATGGGCATTAATCCATTATTGAAGCAGGCATTTAATCGGCAAGTTGTTTGTAGACCTAATCTGACGATTGAAATTTGGGAAAGGTCAGCACTTGAAAATAATACTTTTAAGAAAATATAAGGGCGCTATATGAAATCTGTGAAAAATAAGTGTCCCCTGTAGTGTTGCTCGAGATAACGAGTTCTGTGGGGAACTGGGTATTCCTGGTCCTATCCCTTTCAGGTCTTTCCTCAATTGGGTATGATGGTAGGCTGTAATGTCACTGCTGAATAATGTATGGACCTTCATGTATTGTTAACGTTGTGTTCTTTTCAGATTAGGGTTAACTGCAGTTCTCAAGCCAATTTAGTCCATCAACATTCCCTTAACCCATTAGATAAATTAGGAGCCAGTGTTCTGGTCACGTTTTAGGGTCGTAATATGTTACAAACCCCGGGAGGGGCCATTTTTGTTCGGGGGGGGAAGGTCTTTAGTATTCAGGTCAAAAAGGGGTTTTGGCCAATTTTGGGAGGGTTTTTTTCCCTAAATTGTTTAAAGTTTTGCAAAAACCCTTCACAAAATTTTTTCAGAGTGTCCCATTTCAGTATATTGGACACAAAGTACATGGCTTTCAGCTTGTTGCATATGTAGCTCCCACCCGGGGTAGCCGCAGATCACCAAACTAATGTAAACCCCGCCTTAACAGAGAGAGGGGAACTTTTTTTTTTTTTTTTTTGCTGGTAATCAATAGGACAATCTGAAGTTCTCTACAAGTAATTTTTTATCTTTTTTTTTTTGGCCCCATTTTTTTTTTTCCCCCTTTCCCCAAATTAAAAAATTTTTTGGGTCTATAACTTATTTTTTTGTGTTACAAATGTAAGGGCATATCCCCACGGCAGGGTTTTCAGCCGGTTTTTGGTTTTGAAAGCCATTTATAAACCGGCTGATAAACTTTTAAAGGGCCTCTATAAAAAATCTGCAGCGGTCCCCCCTGCATGAAATTTCGCGGACGGTTTTTTTAACCGGGGGGGCGGTCCCAAAAACATTGAACAGTTCTTCTCCTATATTTTGGGCGTAAATGAAAGGTCAATGTAAGGGGGGGGGTTTTTTCTCCCAAAAAACGGAGACAAAAGCCGCTCCCCTGGTCTGTTAAATGGAAAGAAAAAAGGGAAAAAAAATCCACGGTATTTGGGTCGTGTGTGGAACTGCCAAGACCCTCCCTTTTCTTTAAAGGGTGTGGAGTCGGTGCCATTTTGCAGAGTCGGAGTCGTCATTTAAAAGGGACCGACTCCGACTCCCAAAAAACATATAAGTTGGGTCCGTTAGTTCATGCAGTGAAAGAGCAAGGGGGAAATTGGGTCCCCGGCCAGTGCTACCTGCCCCCATTAATTTCAGCCCAAATATTTTTTCCATTTTTTTTTTTGTTCTAAAGTCATATCAAATAAAAAATTTTTTTACATGAAAAAGCAAAATGGTAAAAAATGTTTTGAACTTGTGACTTTCAGGCTTCTATCTACCGCACTAAGCTTTGTACATGAGGCTACTGTAATTGTATATACAGTCATCTGACCCATATATACATAAATTTGAATTGCAAATATTTAGTATTGCTTATTCTGCAGATTTTTCCTGTAAAATGCTTGTTAGTGTTTTGCTACTAAAAATCAAAATGTAAATTTTTATTATTTTGTTAGTATTTGGGAAATCCAATTTTGGGTTTTTAGCACTGCCGAAACCTTCTGGGCTCGTATCAGATTTCAAAATTCTTGACCAAAAAGACCCGGTTCTTTAATTCCAGTTTGGTGCAGAGGACTTTGGTAAAAACACTTTTTTTTCAGTTCCCCCAAATGTTCAAAAATTTAAACATTGTTTTCCTTTTTGCTTTTTCGTGTCTTTTCACCTAATCTTTATTTTATCATAAAGGGGATAAACAGCCGATGTTACCATTTTTAAAAAGTAAAGTTTTATTAAACTGCGCCTGTTTGGGGGAGTCGGAGGGTTAGGGAAATTGAGGAGTCAGGGGTTTGGGTTGCCACTCCACGCCTGGAAGTAAGACTAGGGGCACATGTATGAAAACGTCTGGTTAAAATTACTTTGTTGGGCCCAATGAGAGCACCCCTCTCATTTTTCCAGAGACTATATGAAATAAGAGGGGGCTCTGTTGGTCCTATGAGAAACAAAATGAATTTTAACCCAGATGTTTTCATAATGTGGCCCTATTTCCATGCACACAAACTCCGTTTTTTTTTTTTTTTTTAAAAACACTTAACAAAAGTGTTGGGACCCAAGCTTGTTAGAAAAACTCCTTTGTTTTTACTGGCTTATTTTCTGCTGGTTTTTGCTTCGGTTTTTTTTTTTAAACAGTTGAAAAAAAATCCAGAGGAGGGGAGAAAATTTTTTATTGGAATTTTTAGAAAGCACCGGGTTTTTTTAGTGGATTTTTGTCGTGTTTTTTGGAAAAACAAGCAAGTCAATGTGTCATTTTTGCGGCCCCCCCCCCCCCACCCCCAACAAAAAAAGCACTAAAAAATCACAAGAAAACGCTTAAAAACCCAACTTTTTTTATGCTTTTGGGCACAGTGGGCAAAGAGCTCAGTTTTAGAAGTTTTTAGGATTGTTTTCAGGTGGTTTTTTGTCCACTGCCGTGTAGACATAGCCTAACTTTATTAGTAAAAAAACCCAAAAACTGGTGGGCACATCCATTTTGAAAAACAGTCCGCAAACGAACACACCGGGCCCCTATGGAAAACCCGTGCAGAAGTTCCCAATGCACGGGTTTTTCGCCTGACATACATTTTGCATGTTCAGTCTTCTGTCCAGTTTTCGGACGGTTTATGAACATTGCAATGTGAAGAGGGAGGGCTTTTCTCCCCTAAACCTTGGCGGCCCCCCCCCCCCTCGGGTAAACCCACCGGTATTTGTTCTCTGCCCGGGGTGAGCCCAAAATGTATGGGGCACGCTGGGTTGGCGTCACAACTATGCAAACACAATACATATCAGCGCATCATAGGGCCCAAAACAGTCAAAAAGGCTAAGAATTTTTTGGAAAAGCATTTTTGTTATGGAATATATAAAAAATTTTGGGTTTTTGTGACATTTTTGATCAAAAATCTAATTTTTTCATATATTTCATATGCTAAAGCTGTTCCAAAAATTCTTATGTCCTTTTTGACCGTTTTTTGTGCCTTTAAAAGTGCTACTGATTTTTTGAATTGTGTTTGCATAGCTTTCTCAGTAGTTGGGATCTTCTGAAGCCACCCTTGAGAATAATCTTCCGGATTTTTCCTGGCCTGACACATGAGTAAATCCTGCCGTCAGTTCTTGTTTTTCGCTCTGCCTTTTGCATAATTGGGCAGAAAAATGCGTGATGAAACCCATGGATCATAACCTAATTACACATGTTCTCTGACCGGTCAAATCAGCCCCTGCTGCCACTGATGGACAAAGTAATTAGCAGCGTGGAGACGACGGCAAGGTCATTAATGGTGAGAGTAGATGGCATATATGTAAATCGGGGCCTGCTTTGCAGAGATTAGGCTGAAGTAACGGGTTGGTAGTGTTCTCTTTCAAAATTAGACTAATGTCACAGCTCGGTGCTCTGGCCAATGTAAACCCTGTTTGATTTGGGACATAATTTATTATATTAAACCATAAAAAGATAGTATATCTTAATTTCGGTTTCCCTTTTTTTCTGTGTTCTCTGATGTTCAGCCAAAGTGTGTTTGAGTCGAAAATCAAATGTAGATTGTGGAAGCTTTTTGTGTTGCACCCCACCCGGACGGGCCGCTTAGGTCTCCAGCTGTTGTAGAGCAACTCTGACAGAGCATCATATTGGGGGTTCAACACTATACCAAGCTCCGGGGTGCCTTATTTCAAATTTCATGAAATTCCCCAGGGGGAAGGTGAAAATAAGTTTATTAGGATTGCATTTTGCATCTAATGAGACATTTCAGGAGACGTAAAATAAGATCTCTCCATTTAAAATCAAAATTTCTCTGTCTTTTTCTCTCTGTCCCATTTTAAGGTTTTAAAAGGATACAAATGCAGTCTATTATCCGGGTGTTGCAATCCAGAAGAAAGCAAAGAAAAAAAACCTAGAAAGTAATTGTTACCTAATTAGGGGGAAAAAAACCCATTAAAAATTTATGGCATTGGGAATAACTCCCTGGATCAAAGCCGCATCTTCTGAAATTTAGTATATTTAACTTGTGATTTAATTTCTTCCAAGTAAGCTCAATCTACTTGTGGGTTTCTGTTATAATGGAAACCACAACGTATTGCCGGATCCTTTGTACAACTAAAGGGGGTTTTCCAAAGAAAACCCCAAACAATGAGGGTCCATCTGGTTCTGCAGAAGTGTCCATTGATTTGACCTCTCAGTCACGATAAACATAGCCTAAGATATTTAAGGGGGATTTTGGCTACAAGATCTACTCGATTAAAGAGACATAAAAATAAGCACTTTTGTAATTGGGTTGCCTTTACCTAAATCACTTGTAAGCAATATGAGCTTTTCGGCATCCAAGAAATTTTTGCAGGCTAGTGGGGACAGCCCCCTTTCTGTGATTGCTGACATTTCATTCAGCCGTTGGGACCGCCTTTTTGGAAAAGAACTTCCCCAGACACCCCCCCTTTGGCTGTGATGGCTCCCTGCACACTCGGGTTTTTACCCCCTCGGCGGGGAAAACCGAAAGTGAAACCAGCTATGTAGAGGGCTGCGGGCTCATACCCCTCCCACTCTAAGGTGAATGATTGGGTAATAACTGACTGTTTAACTCATCGATCCCCCATAAAAACAGTCTTATTCCTGTTTCCCTCCATAAACACAGTCCCAGTCTCCTGCCTATAACGGGGGGGAAGGGGGGGGAGGGGCAGGTGCTTCCCCTCACATGTGTTTCATCAGTTAGTTTTGTGATAAGTTATACACAGCAAAGCCTGTGCAGCCTGGAGATGACAGCTCTGCAGACGAGAACATTGCAGGAGGCTGATACCTGCCCTCCCAAACCCATCCCTTCCCACTGCACAACAAATGATGTACAGCTCTTCAGTGGGGGGAGACATGCCTCCGGCAGGGAGCATCCCGGCTGAGAGAAAAGACTCGCCCCGGGATTTAAAATTTTAATCTCTAAATTAGCTCAAGAGCACAAACGCTCAAACGATAAAACCCCTTTAAGACCCATCTTGAAATTTTTCAAAAATAAACAAAAAAACTCACTTTCAAAAATTTCCCAAAGTCTCACTGCTCTTACATAGGGGACCCAAACATGTGGGATGAAACCTTCTTTCCTCTAATCATCAAGGCATAGAGAGAACCAAAAAATCTCTGACTGCGCTTTTTGGGGTTTGTAAAGTATATTTGTTTATATAATTTATTATTTTTATATAAATTTTTATATAAATTTATAAAAATATATTTATATATATATATATATTAGGTAAATATATGTATGTGTGTTTGTATAAAAAAAAAAAAGTGTCTCAGTGACCATCTCTTTACATCACCACTCAAGGAGTGCACGAGCCGTGGTGTCAAGGCAAGGCACACACCAACCAGGACAGTAAACACAGGGCAGGGGACCCAAATAGCCAAGCTTAGTGCTGTTGTGTGTGTGTGTGTGTGTGTGTGTGTGTGTGTGTGTGTGTGTGTGTGGGGTGTGGTTTTTTTTTTTTTTTTTGTTTTTTGTGTGTGTGTTTTTTTGTGTGTTTTTTTTTTTTTTGTTTTGGTTTTTGGGTTTAAAAAATTTTTTTTTTTTTTTTTTATTTTTTTCTCATGTATGTGTGTATAGATAGATAGATAGATGTATAAATATGTGTGTGTGTGTTGTTCGTGATTTTTGTTTTCAACACACGGCATACATTAACATGCAAAAACAGATTACCGTAACACATCAAAATGCACGCACATACATATAGACACATACAATATTTTATCTTTTTATATTTAAATATATATTAATATTAATTAATTTAAAATATATATTTTAAATTTTTATTACAACATATATTTTCAGCACTAAACTTGCCTATTTGGGTCCCTTGCTCTGTGTTTACTGTCCTGGTTGGTGTGTGCCTTGCCTTGACACCACGGCTCGTGCACTCCTTGAGTGGTGATGTAAAGGGATGGTCACTGAGACCGTTTTTTTATTTTGTGCAGTTGAAGCTTCTTTTTAATTTGTTTATTTTAAATCAGACAATCCCTTTTAAGCCTACTTTATCCAGTGCATCTTTTGTAGCACGCTGTGTATGGAAAAAAGAAATCCTCTATGCAATCTCTTAGTACAGTACAAACCTCATGGATTTGGCTCCATTCGAAAGTGTCATAATATGGATTTTTGCATGAGGCCTAATTTGTACCAATTGTGTTTAATCTGCATCAAGTAAATCCATATTGTGGATGAAACGATTTCATTTCAGTTTAAAGGTTATTTAAATTTCACTGTATTAAATGTGACATTTGCTGATTACAGAAATGTTTTATTGCCTCTGGCTGTTTATAGTTGACAGAAAAGGAAGTCTGTCTCCTAAAATCTTATCACAGAAATATGGTTTTCTTGTCTGTTCCATGTTCTCTCGTAAACCGTTTCCAATCCTGCATGGTTGCCTGGGGTTGAGGCATGGGACTACCATAGAACGGTTGCCTGGGTTGGGCATGGACTACCTTACGGTTGCCTGGGTTGGGCATGGACTACCATAAGGTTGCCTGGGTTGGGCATGGACTACCATAAGGTTGCCTGGGTTGGGCATGGACTGCCATAAGGTTGCCTGGGTTGGGCATGGACTGCATAAGGTTGCTGGGTTTGGGACCATGGGGTACTACCTTAAGGTTGCCTGGAGTTGGGCATGGACTACCATCATAAGGTTGCCTGGGCCTTGGGCAAATGGTCTACCATAAGGTTGCCTGGGTTCGGGCATGGACTGCCATAAGGTTGCCTGGGAGGTATTGAGGCATGAGACTCACCATAAAGGTTGCCTGGGTTGGGCATGGACTACCATAAGGTTGCCTGGGTTGGGCATGGACTACCATAAGGTTGCCTGGGTTGGGCATGGACTACCATAAGGTTGCCTGGGTTGGGCTCATGATGGGATACCATAGGTTGCATGGGGTTGGGATGGGCACTTACATAAGGTTGCCTGGGTTGGGCATGGACTACCATAAGGTTGCCTGGGTTGGGCATGGACTACCATAAGGTTGCCTGGGTTGGGCATGGACTACCATAAGGTCACATTTCCAGCATTTTGCTGCATTGTAAGCGGTAGAAAACCCATCCATGAAGATCCTGCTGAAGTAAATTAGAGTTTAAAAAGTGGAAAGATTCTCATGTAATCTCTACAGCGAATGATCAGTACCTGAAGCTCCCACTGAGTTCTGTTGAGCACTCGCATGCATGGTAATTTTACTCCAGGCTCTAAGGTGACTTTCTCTATAATCTGTCATTTCTGTGGTGGGGGCTGCAGAAAAATTTGTATAATTCCTACAGATTTCACCATCCAAATGTAACAGCTCTTCTCATGGTGTTACCTATCGGACACTGGTTTGTCAACCTATTGTCAAACTCCTCTTCTAAAATGTAGGGATTGTCTAAAGTGCATCATTTGATCCATTAGGCCTTACCAGCACCATATATAATACTTTTGTCTGCAATTTGACCTGCCATATATACAACCTGTTAAAGTAGGGAGCAGGATATGTTGAGCAAGGGCATACCTTGTCTAAAGTGCATTATCTGAAAGCCCCATTGTCAACTTGGCCTCTGTAGGAAATATCTAAATCAAATGTAGTCATTGATGGATCTCCTCCTGCCTGCCCCAAAGTTGTCCTCACCCAAAGTCCCCTCATCCCAAATATTTTCCTATATATGGAGCTTGTGCAGGGCCATCTTTTCCATTGGGCACACTAGGCAGTTGCCTGGGGGCCCCACAAGTTTAGGGCCCCCAGATGGGGTATGCTTGTCCCAGAAATACAAGAAACACATCCAGAATCCCATGGTTGGCTTTGCTTATTTACTGTTTAATGTTTAGGTGTTTTTAGGATGTGCAAACAAATAAAAAACATTTTGGAGAAGGGAGCCAAAGGCTCCCTGCCCTGCCAATCAGTCTTGTAGGCTGCAGGCATAAGTGGTATGATAATATGGGTGTGCTTGGAGGTGGCTAGAGGCATGACCTAGTGTGATGTCCTGTATTTGGACAAGGCCCACTGCAGTGCTCTGCCCAGGGACCCATGAAGCTATTAAAGGAGTTGTATCATTTCATTGAATGCTCTTCAGAATAAGGGGACAGTGAAAACAAGCAACTTTGCAATTGGATGCCCTGTCTTGTTTTCACAGTCTGCCATATTTTCGTTTTCTGTAAACACTGTTCCCCAGTGCCGGTCGGATTCCACCTCCTTGCATTTCATTGGCTGACGGCTCTACTAATTTACATTCTGTCTGGCCCGTGGTCGTATTCATCCGGGACGAGCCGCATTCCCTGCCTCTCTCACACTGGAATACAGGGGGACCACGGCACCATTTCATCTGCACAGCCAGCAGTTTCCACAACACACTTCAGCTGCTTCTACAATCAGAAAAACAGGCCAGGATATTGTGTCTCGGTGACCTAAATGCTTCCTGCGTGCTAAACATACCCCCCCGAAGGGAGACAATCCTACACAGCTGCTTGATGAGCTTCATAGAATGAACTGGATTCAACTGTTAGCAAACTCCTCCTGCTGTGAGAGGAGACGAGATCAGTGCCTCTGAGATCTAGAAGGACTGTCTAGACTTGAATTGCAGGCCTGTGGTATGTAAATCAGCTCTCACAAAATAAGACTGCATAGGAGAGGAACGACAAAGTGATGTGGATTGGAGAGGGGAACATGATTGGGAGCGGAGCCAATGAAAGTGAACGGGGGGATGATGTCACTCCCCCTTCAGTTGTAAGAATTACCCATGCTGGGAGGGGAAGAAACAGCTCCTGGATTTCAGGAAAACTGAGGGAAATATGAAGCTACAAGATAAAACAGAGACCTGGAACTGATAAAAGCGGATAACATCCCTTTAAGACAGCTCTGAGCTTGTGGTCTGGCTCCTGGCATTGGTACCCTTGCTTGGTGATACTGTGACTTCTACCATAGTTGCTAAATTAGAAAACCTTCTCCTTTCTTTAAGTTTCAGTCCTGCTCTTTGTGAAAAAAGGAGAAACCAAGTGAAAACCGAGGGAGATTTCTCCCAGTTCCTCCATCCCCCAACAAAACAGATGAAATTATTGCCCATGTTCAAGTCGGATTCTGTACACCTGGCTCTGTTCCTGAGAATGACGGTGGTGCCCAGCGGATCACTTTGACTTTGATGTCCATTGGGTTCCATCAAAATCTGCAATGGACGCTTCTAATGGAGCCGCCAAGGCAGATCTGAGCAGAGCCTAAGGCTGTGCTGACTTCTGTATGAGAGCCTCCTGGGCAGTCTTGTCACACGTGATGGAAGATTGGCTCTGCGTGCTGTACCTTTCCTGCTTCTAAAACAGTGGACCCCTTTTTTCATCATCAAGGTTCGTTAGGTGTCGGCGGTGAATCTGGCAATGATTGATGGATTCCTTTATAAAACACCAATCCCATGACGAACGCCTAGACTTATTCGGACTATAGCCTGTACCTAGTACCAGAGACCTTACTCTGTGCCAAAGACTAGGACCATACTATGTCGGATATAGGCGTCAGAATATGTAAACGGCCAACTCATGGCCATGTTGTAATGTGAACACTGCCTTGTACCATAAAACTGCTCCTCCTTCATGCTGATGAGCAGAGCCATCTTAACAGTATAATGGGCCCCCGGGCATAACACTGCAGTGGGCCCTGCCCAAATACATGACATTACACAAGGCCAAGCCTCGAGCCACCCCCAAGCACACCCATATTATGCCTGGACACCGGCAGCCTACAAGACTTTTTGGCAGGGCAGGGAGCCTTTGGCTCCCTTCTCTACCATGGCTTGTACTGGTGTGCACATCCTAAAAACACACAAACAGTTAAATAAGTAAAGCCAACCAAGGGATCCAGGGTATGTTTCTTCTATTATTGGGACATACATACACCACTTGGGCCCCCTCTGCTTGTGGGGCCCCCGGGCAACTGCCTAGTGTGCCCAATGGAAAAGATGGCCCTGCTGATGAGGCTTGAATGTAATTCTTAAATATTGATTCTCCAAGCATGTATATGTGTGGGCAAATACATATCCCTTGTATGTTGGGATAGCACTACGCCCTCATGGACATGGAGTTTATGGTGCAGGTTGGGCTGGCAGCTCTGTACAAAACGGGTTAAAACGGGGCTGACGGCAAATTTGCTATGTAAAGCTGTCCTCTCAATCGTCAGTGTTGCCAGTAAAAAAAAACTCATGTTATTTTACAAAAATGCCTCCAAAGCCAAACTTCAGGGGAGAAGGAGATAAAAAAGATGTCCCATTTTCATTAAACAAACAATGGGAAAAATAAAAAAAATGGAATTCCGGCCTTCCTTCCAGGTAATTTTAGCCAGCGTGTTAAATGGCGGGGTGATGAGGGGGGGGACCAACTGGTGGAAGGCGGGCAGAATTCCACAGGGATTGGGACTGGTTTAAATGGGAGCTTCAATCCGCTGGAATTTCGGATATTTATTTTGCAATAAGGTATTGGAATATTCCTGTTTTCACATTAGCGACTTTTCCAGCTCTGTTTGGTGGGCGTCTCCGTGGAGGTTTTGCGGGGAAACGTCTTTGTCTTTTTTTCACTAACTTTGTAGTGGGATGGAAAAAATTATTTGGGGGAGTGGGGGGGTCTGTTCACTCTTTATGTTTTGTTGCCTTATTGTTGCACTTTAAACTTATAGATAGATTGATCTGTCTTGGCCTTCACTTGGATAGAAATAATTTTATATATGTAATTGTGGAACAATCATTTACCTTGTAGGTTTTAACAAGGCATGGCATTATTTATTATCCTAACAAGGAGTTCTTCATTTACAAGGCTATAAGGGCTTAGCTCGAGGCAAACTAGATTGCAGGTTTTCTTCATGGGGAAATATGAAAAAAAAGTCTCACGGGAAGGCTTCAAGCTTTTTTATCAAAAAAAAAAACTGCAAATGTCTGTGTAATTGGGTGTGTATTATATTTATATATATTACTAATATGTGTGTGTGTGTGTGTATATTAATAATTCATTATATATATTATATATATACCCAGTGCATCTCAAAAAAAATAAAAATGAGAATATTTCATTGAAAAAATTTACAAAGGGGGTTCTCCAGGACTTATCTTTCTATTTGCTGTAGAGATCCTTTAAATGTAATTATATTTTAAAACATTTTATTTCATTTCTGTGATGGAGGGGGGGGTCTATATATTTCTATTTCTTATGGAATGCAATGGGTGTTGTTGTGTGTGTGGTGTGGTGGTGCTAGTATATTAATTATATATAATATTAAAATATCATATATATATATATATATAATTATTATATATATACCTATTTATCTTACCTATATATCATTATATATATAATTTACTTTGTGTGTGTGTATGCTGTATAATAAAATATATGTATATATATGTATGTGTGTGGCTGGACTTTAAACTATATATTGTTTTATTATTTATAGTACGTTTTATTAGTACAATAAATATAATTCTTTATATAACCCACCACATACCAAGTCACCCCTATACAGTGACCAAAAACAACATATATAATTTTATTATAAAATATCTTCAGGGCCCACCAGTAGTTTCACATTTTTATGAATTCACCAGCTAAATGTTTTACAAGGGGGAGTAAACCGGCGTGTGGCGGCATGAGGAGCGCTAAAGACGGGCGGGGTGGGACTCGGGTAAGGTCGGTGTTAGGTTGTCACCGGTATTGGGGAGCTGAATGCATTCCCACAAACTGCTGTTATGGAATTGTGGGGGGAGGGATTTTATGGGAGTAAACATGTTCATTCAAGATGGTCCACTGTTGGGTCTTTAGGGGGGGACAGGGGCCAGTACTTGGAAGTTTGGGTCATGCTCTCACAAAGCAAATTGTGTGCGGGACATGGGTAACAATTCGTGTTACTCCAGGATTCCCCTCCCAAGGTAAGGACAATTGCACATATTTGAGTGTTTAAGATCTGCAAAGGGGATTTATAAATTCAATTCCATTGTGTGTTTATAATATGTTGTTGAGTGTGTGTGCTGTTCGTTGTGTGTATGTATTATGTATTGTATTATAAATATTATATTTTTATATTTATTATATTTATTATTTATAGTATGTGTTGTGTAGTGTGTATCTATTATAAATGTGTATGTAGTGTGTGTTTAATCTATTATAAAAAAAAATGTTGTATGTGTGTGCTGTATACTTATTAGTAAAATGGGTGTGTTGTGTGTGTGTTTGTCATTTATATAATGTGTGTGTGTGTGTATCTATATAAAATGTGTGTGTGTGTATCTATATAAATGTGTGTTGTGCTAATCGATATGGTAGGTGTGTGTATATATATGTGTTGGTTGTGTATCTATTAAATATATGTGGTGTATCTAATATAAGTTGTTGTGTATTATATTAAAATAAATGTGTGGTGTGATATATAAAATGGTGTGTGTAATCTACTTATAAAATGCTGTGTGTTGTATATTAAAATGGTGTGTGTGTATATTAAACATGTGGGGGTGGTATCATTATATTAACAAAATGTGTGTGTGTTTCTATATAAATTTGTGTGTGTGTGTATCTATATAAATGTTGTGTGTGTGTGTAAAAATCTATAATGTGTGTGTGTGTTATCCTATATGTGGTGTGTGTGTTCTAACCGCTGTGGATGTATTCTATAAATGTTGGTGTGTGTGTACTCTTTATTGTGTGTTTAGGTGTTTATCTATATGTGTGTGGTGTGTATCTCCTATTATGTGTCTGTGTGTGTGTATTCTATATTAAAAAAATTGTTGTGTGTGTGGTAAAATTATATAAATGTGTGTGTGTGTATCTATATGTGTGTGTGTGTGTATCTATATAAATGTGTGTGTGTATCTATATAAATGTGTGTGTGTATCTATATAAATGTGTGTGTGTATCTATATAAATGTGTGTGTGTGTGTATCTATATATAAATGCTCGTGTGTGAGTGTGTGCTTATCTATATATACTGTTTGTGTTGTGTGTGTGTGTATCTATATAAGAAAAAATGTGTGTGTTTTGTTTGTGTATCTATATAAATGTGTGTTTTGTGTGTGTGTGTATCTAAATAAATGTGTGTGGTTGATGTGTGTGTGTATCTATATAAAAATGTTGGGTGTGTGTGTAATCTATATATTGGTGTGTGTGTGGTGTGATCTATATTAACAAAATGTGGTCTGTTGTGTGTTTCTCTATATAAATGTGTGTGTGTGTGTATCTATATGTGTGTGTGTGTATCTATATAAATGTGTGTGTGTGTATCTATATAAATGTGTGTATCTATATAAATGTGTGTATCTATATAAATGTGTGTATCTATATAAATGTGTGTATCTATATTAAAATCGTGTGTTTAATTAATATAAATGTGTGGTATAATTCGTATATGTGTTGTGGTGGTGTATCTATATAAATGTGTGTATCTATATAAATGTGTGTATCTATATAAATGTGTGTGTGTGTATCTATATAAATGTGTGTGTGTGTGTATCTATATAAATGTGTGTGTGTGTATCTATATAAATGTGTGTGTGTATCTATATAAATGTGTGTGTGTGTGTGTGTATCTATATAAATGTGTGTGTGTGTGTGTGTATCTATATAAATGTGTGTGTGTGTGTGTATCTATTACAGGGGAACACACATCACAAAAAAAAAAGTGCAAGCTTGCAGCAGGAGGACAATTTTGCCACTGTATTTCCAAGGCTTTTTCCTTGCATGCAGGTTCGCCTCTGGGGCTTATGCTTGTAGTATTGGGTTTGGTAGCTTTGCATAAGCTCCTTCAAGCCGTTTGCAGCCAGAAAGGTCCCACCCCCACCTGGGCGGCCTGCTACACCCTGTTGCCCCCATCATTTTCTTCTCACGTTACACCCCTCTGGCCCTGTAACCTGTGGCCACATCCTTTCTTTTTCACGTTTACAACCTGCATGTACACCTGATTGCACATTCAATTCTTCTTCGCGTTTTACACCTGCTCCGGCGGGCAGCGTTCTCCATCTTCCATCTGTCTGACATCATTTATATTCAGTAAGAATAATCTCGGCTGTAGTCTTTGCTGCAATATGTTTGCAGTGTGTGAATTCACACTTTATGATCTGTTTTTAATTAGTGGATTCTTTTGGGGATAGGTTCCCAAAGTTTCCCCCTTCTGGAATCACCAGCGATTGGCTGTTAAATGTTGTGGGGAGGGAACCTGCTTAGGGTAGGCGTTTTGTTTTCCTGCAGCGCACAAACCAAAAGGTGGTGTTCAAAAAATTTTCTACACAGTGCTCATTCTTTTCGTAGGATGCCTGGGTAATGTAGAACAGGTCAGGTCCTCCTGAGTGAGAGACGCCGTATGTGTCCTGACTTTCAATTCATATGGTATTGATATAAAAAGGCCTTGATTATGCTCTAAATGGGGCATTGGATTAGGCTCTAAATAATCACCTTTTTGCATAAGGTTTATCTATGGGCAAAAAAGAGTTGGTTTTAGACCTAAAAAAAAACCTGTTTCAAACAAATGTGCATAAAAAAATAAAAAAAAACTGTAACGGGAAAATTTTAACGCCCATTTTAAAAGTTATTTCAATTCCAATGTTGCCTTCTCCTCTTTAGTATTTCAGGTTGGGAGCTGAAAGCTACAACTGGGTGGTTTGCCAAGAATGTTTTCATTTCCTTATAGGTTCTAAAATTTATTAAGAAAACCCATTGCAACCAAAACTCACAGAGCGGTTTTGTTGCTGTGTATAGTGCGGCAAGATCAATTCTCCAAAACTCAATTGAATATGGAGGAGAGTCGCCTTGAATTCTGTTCAGGTAAAAATCATACTTCAAAATTCTGTTGATTTGGTCAATAAAATTGCAATCCTGCAACAATTTGCACTATATTTTTCTGCTTTATTATGCAGTATATAATGAAGCTCGTTGGGTTGAGATTTTTTTTTTTTTTCTATTTTTCCGTCTACTTATCTAGCAATTAAAAAAAACAATATATTCCAAACGGGGCAATGCTTAAAGGAACATTGTAACGTGGGACCTCGCCGTTGTAACAATAGTCATTTGCCATGTTTAAAGCCAGATAGAATTATGTTTTCATAGTCTGCAAAAAACAAAAAGTTAGCGGGTCCCTGGCGGAAAACCCAACTAAAGGGGGACCAGGAATCCAGGTTTTCCTGGTAGGAACCTGTGACCACTCGGGCCATTTGTGAGTGGTTTTGCACTTACTCAGCTTCTGTGGACGGCTTTAAATTTGACCAGCAAAATTGTTTGCAAGGGGACTAGAAGGGCAGGGCCAAACGTGATTTCTTTAGTTTTGGCCGGTCCTCCGTACTTCATACTTAGTGAATTTGTAAGTATATTTCTAGTAATAACATACTTTTTTTTTTTTTTCCTCCAGGATTTCTTAGGAAGGATTGACCCTTAAGACTCCCAGCCATGGCTCCGAGGAAAAGGAGCAACCGTGGAATCTCCTCATCTTCTGCTGCTTTCGAAGCAACGAGCATCCAGAGATCACCTACCGGCTTGCGAACAAATGACCAGCAGTTATGCTCTGGCAGTCAAATGGAGCCAGGCAATTGCCCATTCCCTCCCATCTTAGAGGAGGGGCTGGATGTTATGGTTTGGCTGAGGATGAGTGGTTTTAAAGTGTTGGTGTATGGAACCAATGTAGACCTATGTTTACCACAGTACAGGTTTTCCATCAGATTTTCAGGGGTTTTTAATATTTAGAACTTTTCACATAGGCTTCAATGCAAAAAACGACCTGAAGTCTATACAGGTCCTATTTTTTTTTTTTTTTTTGGGTTCTGGTCGGTTTTCAAAACTGCCAGTTTTAGGAACATGTTGCGAGTCCGGCAGAACATTTACTATTGAAGTCTCTATGGCTATGTCTACACAGCACAGGTTTTCCGTCACACATTTTCTGGTATGTTTGTATTTAGACAACCTCTGAAAATCTGATGGAGAAACTTTTACACCATTAGCCTGGACTAGAATCTGTCTATAAAAACCTCAACAAAAAATAATAATAAATCTAAAAAATCCACCAAAAACCTCATCAGAAACCCAGCTGTTTTGGACAAAAAACGGACAAAATACTCCGGTTCAAAGCAGGTTTTAGGTTTTGGTTTGATGAGTTTTTTTGTCCTATGCCGTGTGGCCCTAGTCACACACACATATATCTGTGTATATATTTCTCAGAAACCATTTTATCCCTCTAACTGGTTTTACTTTGAAGACCACCTCACTAGTATATGCCATTAAAGGGGTTTTGCCACAATGTAATGTTGATATGAGATCATCCAAAATGGGTATTTATACACTTTTTCTTAAAATATATGTGATTACAAGATAAAGTGGAAAGGGCCTAATGAGGGCTACAGCTTTCTTACATTTGCCATTAGTTACCTGAGACCGTTTAATTAGTCTCGGGACAGGAGCTTGATCTGGCCCAGGTGCTTGATCTGGCCGGGTTGCGCTGGTCTGCTCATCCTTATCCGATGCAGCGGAACATGGAAGGAGCTTGCAAGGGATTGTGGAGAATATCTGTCTTCTTGGTTAGAGAATCCCCTGGGTTCTAATGTAATTTATTTGTGTAAACATTGTAGAACGCCTCCTGGCACTTGATGGTCTATGCTCAGACCCTCTCCCTCTCTCCTGTGATCTAGCATGCTGAGAGGGTTAAATTTTTGTCTCCTGATCAGATAACCGGTAAGGAACTGACTTCTTGGCAAAACCCCTTTAATGTCTAATCATCGGGTCTCATTGACCATCTATGCATCTGCCCGGAAAAAGTGGTGCTTTCTTTGGCGGCCACGTTATAGTGATTTGGACCCTATGATAATTGGGCTATGTCGATACCATGTCTTCAGGATGGTCCTGATGTTGGTGGACGTAGAGTGTGGTCTTTTATATGAAAACATCACCTGCCGCTTTGCTCATTTTTAGGAATAGGCCGTCTTGTTCTGACATTGCTGCATTATTGTAACGCTGCAGTTCAGGCTTTTTATCTAAGGACATCATGTGTTTAACATTCAGAGCTGCTCTCTTCCGTCTCATTAAGTTCACTTGTTGGTATTTCTGAGTTAGTGTCCAGATGCACCTCAGGAAGGGCCACTTTAAGTTACCTTGGCGGCAGTGTTATTGATGTGTCTGGTGATTTAGGGAGTTGGTAGTTTGTTGTTCTGGTGTATTTGCATTTATTTTGCAAGACAGGGAATTTGACATTTTAACCATTCCAAAAAAAAACACTGTCCCCAATCGCAAAAAAGCAGACACTAGAAATATTTACCAAAGCCCCCGGAAATCCTTCATCTTGTGTGAAAGGTCCTTTTAAAACCCCTTTTTCAGGCATTTTTTTATTCTTGGGTCTTATTGGATACATGGGTTTCGTGGTGGGGAGCACACTATTAATGCTATTAATTACAGACATTAACAGTTGGTTGCCAACAGGGTTTTTTCTGCCAGGGGACTTGCGCCACTTGGTCATAAATTTCTATTTTTTTGGTTCGCAGGATATTAAAAATCTTCTCCATAGGTGGAATGGAGTTTGGGGTATCGGGGACCCAGATATTGGTTATGGTCCTTTAGCATCCATTTTATAGTTACCAATTTTTAGTACGCGCCCGCAATAACGGGCCCTACGCCCGGGGTGTTTTGAAAGTGACGCAGCGTTCAGGCGTGTTATCCAAAGCCACCAGGGGAGCGGCCCCATAGGAGACCATCATTGTTCAGCGGCGGCGTTAAATCGGCCGCTAAACCAATTGGACATCTCGCCTTTCTCCCCCTGGTGTAACAATAGCGGATCGTAATTTTGGCACGTGTTGGGGAGGGGGGGGTGGAAGCGTAACCCCATTTAAGGTTTCTCTATGACAAACCATGGGGGAATTACCGTAAATTAAGCGGCGCACATTTTTCACCAACGTATTTAAATGAACCGCAATATTTGCGCAAAATAAAAATGGCCGTACTGACACCACACCTAACGGGTATTGTGTACAAAGCCACACGCCACAAAACAAGTGTGTTCTTTCGGGAGCTCAAAGGGGTAAAACGCGCTAAAATTTTCCAACCCGGCGCCCGGGGGCCCCTCGGTCCCCTTGAAAATTTTTATTTTTCTCGCGGGGAAGTATTCCTGCGCAAAAAAACTGGGAAAATCCCCTTATTCCCCCGCGCGACAATACGGGTCGTAATTTTTAAAAAAACGGGGAGAGGGGGCCCTAAAAACCATAGTTCCTATGAAACCATTTAATTTTCCGTAAAATTTTGGGGGCCCCATTTTTGCCTTTAAATTTTTAGCGCAAATTTTTCTTGGCGGGGAAATTTTCGCGCCTAAAAAATTTTTCCGTGTGGGGCATACCCTTTATTGGTTTTCAAAAGTGGGTTTTGGGCCTCCAAAACCCGTTTCTTTTTTTTCCCTTTTATAAATTTAACCCGGGAGTCGGGAATTTCCTTTTTTTTGTAGATCTGACATGCACCTCTGCAGCAGAGATCCGGTGCTGGGGATTTGCAGTGATACAAGTTGGCATGAGGTTTAGCTCCTTTGCCATTTAGTGGGACAACCCTTAATGCCTAAAATCTATGTGTACGTTTTCTGTTGTGTGTGAATGAGGCGAAATGCTGTAACATGGATGGGATGTGACTGTTCATTGGACCTGATGCAGATTTTGTTGTGGAATCCATATGAAATGTATTTGTAGTCTTATATGTGGGCATAGGCAGGGGCGTTGCTAGGGTCCTAAAACATCCGGGGCTCGGGCCCTTTGTGTTTTTCTGGGTAGGGCTGGGTTCACACTACATTATTCGCACCTCTTGTAAACCCTGGCGGATGTTTTTTTACAGAGAAAAACCTTCTGTTCCTCGTCACTAATTTCTGCACATCCCACAGCAGAACCCGTCCAATCTCCACAGGCATCACTGTACAGATAAAAATCACCAATACAAATTTACTTTTCAGAACTTCTCACCTTCATATAAAATACCCCTAAACGAGTCCACCAAAACATACACCTATACACTGGAAGGCAATCACCAGACAATGATTGTGACTAAAAACCCTCTACAAAACCAAGACCCAAAACTATTACCACAATAAAGGATCAAATAATCTACTTCCAGAACCCTGACCGAACGAAACCCCCACATGTGACTACCCACCAGCCTGTACCCAGGCTTCTGATTACATATACCACCGGCAACCACCGCGCCATACAGTGACCAATAGTGGTAGATACTAGTTGTTAATTAGAATTCTCTGCAGACATATAAAGGAGGATTACACGAGTTACATTTATGTACGACACCGAGAGACTCTTTTCTGATCCATCGTCGTTCACTTTCCTTCCCCTTTTCGTCTCCATCCCGTTCACACCTCATAGCTGATTGCTCCCTGGCCAAGACCTCGTCCCCTGAGGGATTTGGACAACAAATATCATTAGAATCCTCACATTTCCAATCAACTCCTTAATTATAGGTATATCAGTCCCCTCAGTTAGAGTAATATAGTGGCACTGAAGCAAGTATTGGGGCCACAAGGCAAATATGGGGCCAACAGGCAGATATTATGGGGCCACAGGCAGATATATGGGCCACAAGCAGATATATGGTGGCCACAGGCAGATATAGGGGTCCACAGGCAGATATATAGGGGCCACAGGGCAGATTGATAGGGTGCCCACAGGCAGATATAGGGGCCACAGTTCAGGTATATAGTGGCCACTTCAGTATATGGGGCCACGGGCATGTATTAGGGCACTGAGGCAGAATATGAGGCTACAGGCAGTATATGGGTGCACTGAGGCAGTATAATAGGGGCCACAGAAGGTATATCGGGTCACTTAGGCAGAATATAGCGTCACTGAGTGCAAGTATATATGGGGTCACTGAGGCTGTATAATGGGGCCACAGCAGTATATGGTGGGCCACCTGCAGGTATACTAGGGACACAGGCAGTAAAAATATGGGGGCTACAGGCAGGTATATAGGACACAGGCAGTATATGGTGGGGACACAGGCCATATATGGGGCCACAGGCATGCATATTGGGGCACAGGCAGGCATATTGTGGCCACAGGCAGGCGTATGGGGCCACAGGCAGGCGTATGGTCCCACAGGCAGTCGAATGGGTGCCACAGGCAGTGATTGGGGGCCACATGCAGGGATATGGGGGCACATGCAGGGATACGGGGGCCACAGGCAGGGATATGGGGGCCACAGGCAGTAAATAGGGGCCAAAGGCAGAATATGGGGCCACAGGCAGGCATTATATGGCACAAGGGCCTGCAATATGGGGGCCACAGGCATGCATTATAGGGGCCAACGGGCCAGGCCATAGGGTCCACGGGCAGTGGATATGTTGGCCACCGGTCACGGGATATGGTGGCCACGTGCAGGGATATGGTGGCCACGGGCAGTATATGGGTCCACGGGCAAGTAATAGATTGGGGCCCACAGCAGGGATATGGGCCACAAGGCAGATATGGGGCCACAGCGGGATATGGGGGCCACAGGCAGTATAATGGTGCCCACGGGCCAGTAAATTGGGGGCCACAGGCAGGGGATTATAAGGGGCAAAGGCAGGGATATGGTGTCCACAGGCATGGATATGGGGCCACAGGGCAGTAAATCGGGCCACAGGCCAAGTATATGGGGGAGCCACAGGCAGGATAATGGGGCCACTGCAGGGACAATGAGGCCACAAGGCGGGAATAATGGGCTCCACAGGCAATATATGGGGTCCACAGGCAGATATGGGGGCCACAGGCAGGGATTTGTGGTCCACACCTAGCAGGGATATGGGGCCACAGGCAGGGATTTGGGTTCCACAGGCAGGATCTGGGGGCCACAGGCCAGGCATTTAGGGGCACAGGCAGTAATGGGGCACAGGAGGCAGGTAAACTGCGTAAAAATAGACAACATTAATACTCCACCTTAACTCCCCCGGCGAGGCGTGCACCTCTTCTGTCCTCATCAGCCCTCTCTCCTTCCCCGGCAGCTCCCGGGCGCACGGCCTATGACCGCGGCTGTGCTCCCGAGGAGCAGGCAGGCGTCGCGATGCCGGCTGAGGCGCGCGGGGCCGCGGCGGGTCTCAGCGCTGTGAGGACCCGGCAGCCTCGCTGTGTAGGACCTTCGGGCGACACTGTCTGCGGTGCAGGGAGCGCTCCCTCTCAGCCCCGCATAAGCCCTCAGCTGTGTGTGGTGGTCCCATCGGACGCACTACAGCTGAAGGCCAAGTCGTGCACCAGGCCCCATGGCAGAAGGCCTGGAGCCCGGGATACTCGGGGCACAGGTGTTTTTATTCGGGGCCCGAGCCCCGAATAAAAACCGCCCTAGCGACGCCCCTAGGGCATAGGGTTTAATATTGCATATAGAAATATCCCACCGATTAAGGATACATTCACATCTACATATGCTCAACACTTTACTGCAGTTTGTACATTCCATTCATGAACCAGAAAGCCCTGGATGAACAGGATTATAGGTCAAGTTCAGCCTGCATAAAGGTGTTTTCACATGGCGCATTTTTGCTGTGTTTTTTTAGCAGAAATGCACAGCATTAATTGCTGTGTATTTCTGTAAAAAAAAAATGCCAAAAAGCGCACAAAAAATGTCCCATGTGAACGCACCCTAAGGGTGTATTCACATTGCAATGACAAAATACCGGTTGAATTGTCCGTCGTGGTTTTTTGGCATGTAAAGGGACGACTTTTTTGTTTGCGGATTCAAGCCGTCCCCTTTCACATTGAACTGTTCATGTTTCACCCAAAAACCGGGCAGAAAAATGAACATGTTCTACGTTTTCCGTTAACGCCGGTGATGTAAAAAAAAAAAAAAGTCGGGCACAAAATCCGTCCAGTGTGAACTACTGCACTAATTTTCTATTGAAGTCTATGTAAAAGGTTGGCAGAAGGTTTTCAAATCGTAAAACAGTCTGTAATTCCGACTGAAAAACCTGCGGTGGGGACAAGCCCTAAGGCATAGCAGTACGATCGTATTTTCAGCCTTTAAGAGACCGCTGAAAATACGGATGATCATTAAGGCAGCCCCATAGACGACAATAGAAAAAACACAGCTCGTCTTTTCTCCGCTCGTCATCTGACGCCGGCGTATTATATAACATGTTGTATAATACGCCAGCGCTTTTTGTTTTTTTTGACGTCTTCCCATACAATACAATTGTATGGGCGACAGCAAAAAAAAACGAGAATCGACTGTTTTTTGCGCAAAACATTAAAACTGCGGTTGTGCATCAGGAAAGAAACAGTCAACTTTCGGCCACTTTTTGCCCGATGTAGTGTAGGCTTAGTCCTAAGCAATGTTCACCGACGGCCATAAGTGTGGGAACGTAATTACGCCCCAAAATTACGCCCGTGTGGACGTGGGCGGAGCGGGGGATGGAAAAGTGGGGCCGGCACTTCGTCCGTCCCATAGACAATCATTACTAGCGGCGCGTATACCCGCTGAAAGTGACAGGTGATTATCTCCCCTCCCGTCGGCTTCGCCGGGCTGGGAGAGGAGACGTAACCCATAGTTTCTCTATGAGAACTTTTGAATTAACGTAATGAATTGTCCGTTATCGGCCCGTATTGCGCACTTCCACTCGCGCGTAATATGGACCAGGAAATACGGCCATTTTAACCGTGATGAACCATAGCTAACACCAGTAAATTCTTGTTATAACAAGAGCTGTTAAGTTAGCTGCAGTCTACTCCTTGATATAATATCTATTGGTGGTTAGTTGCATAAGCATTTAGTCTGCTTTATAATTGTCCAGGGTATTCACCCACAAGGCCGGTACGTTGCGTGCTATACTGGGTTATTGATGGGAAAATATGACCCGCTCAAACAACTGGGCACGATCTGCTCGCTGGAGGAGTCTTTTATACAAACTGAGTGTTTGGAAGTGATTCAGAGTCTCATCACTTTACTCTGCTGTCTGGCAATAATGAGCCCGGCCACGGTGTATCCTGTAAAATAACACATGGCCAGCGCTTCCTCATTCACATGACATAGAAAAGTCTCTTAAAGAGTTCCTTAAAGGGGTTGTCTCACTACAAGGATTGCTTTTCATGTTACAGATCTTGCAAAAAACAAGTCACATTAGGGCATATGTGTCCATTAAAGTGTCCTAACCTATCCTAATATCTCTCTCCTGTATGGGGCTGCATCAGCTCCTCAGGTCGCTATAGCTATAGACCTGTTAGATCTCTCCTGATTGGCTGCCAGCACTGGTCGCTATAGCTACAGGCCTGTTGTCCTCAGCAGTTCACCATAGTAGCCCAGTAGAAGCCAGTAAAGCCGGTAAACACGCCCCTCAATTCAAAAATAAAACAGGACTGAGGTAAGATGAATTGATGTAGTGAGACAACCCCTTTAAAGTGCTAGAAGAATGGAATTGCTAAGCAAACACTGGAGCCTATTTGCCTTCACAGTGTGTTTCCAGCTTGTAATGTACGTTCTGCAGA
This sequence comes from Phyllomedusa bahiana, assembly GCA_025379985.1. Lineage (NCBI taxonomy): Eukaryota > Metazoa > Chordata > Amphibia > Anura > Hylidae > Phyllomedusa > Phyllomedusa bahiana. Next base: position 98,228 of record JAODAL010001438.1, read on the forward strand.
TTGGGGACTTACATAGTACGGTTGAAAAAAGACGTGTGTCCATCAAGTTCAACCAAGGGTGGGGAAAATGTGGGTGAAGGGAGGGAGACAAGGACATTAAGCCCAACCTCCCCACTAGTGAATGCCCCGAACATCACAAGGCAAGAACCAATCTGCTCCAGGAGAGACCCCATCTCTGACCCCAGTGACTTCTTCTTTTATGGTGCCCATACACATCAGAATACAGTTTTGTGAAGATAGTAAATTGCAACCATAATATTCATTTCCTGTTGATTTAATCACATGAATGTTTGATGTGACCTGTGTTTCAAATTTCTGCCTCGCAAGGTGTCTATATGCTTTTAATAGCTGTCGTCTGAACGCTTGTTGGGGAACAGCTTTTCCTCTGAATTTACCTACAGTCATGGCCAAAAGTTTTGAGAATGATACAAATGTTAATTTTTACAAAGTCTACTGCATCAGGTTTTTATATGGCAAATATGCATATACTGCCAGGGGAATATTATAAAGAGTGATACAGCTTAACAGCATTAATTGCAAAGTCAATAGTTGCCTATAAAGAACTTTTTCCCTCCCCCCAAAACACATTTCAACTCATTGCAGGCCTGCCTAAAAGCACCAGCTAACATGGTTTTCAGAGTGATTGCTCCATTAACACAGTGTGGGTGTTGAATGAGACAGGGCTGGAGATCAATGTCATGATTAATTAAGAATCACACCATGGACACATTTAAAAAGATGGCTGTGCTTGGCATCATTGTTTCTCTTCTGTTAAGCCCCATGGTTATCTCTAAGAAAACACGTGCCAGGTCATCATTGCACTGCAACAAAACTACTGGCCTACAGGCGAAGGAGTAATCGCAGCTAGAAAGATTGCACCCAGTCAACAATCTATCCCCGCATCCATCAAGAATTCAAGAGAAGAGGATCCATTGGTGCCAAAAAGTCTCCATGGGGCCGCCCAAGAAAGACCACAAGCCCCAGGACCGTCTCTTAAAAAGTGTTTCAGCTTCGGAATCCGTGCTACCAGCAGTTGCAGAGCTTGCTCAGTAAGGCAGCAGCAGTGTGAGTGCATCTGCACGCACTGTGAGGCGGAGACTCATGAGCAAGGCCTGTTGTCAAGGAGAGCAGGCCAAGGAAGGCCACTTCTCTCCAGAAAAAACATCATGGACAGACTGATATTCTGCCAAGTAAAGGCATGTGGACTGCTGAACTGGGGTAAAGTCATTTTCTCTGATGAATCCCCTTTCCGAAAGTTTGGTAACATCTGAAAACAGCTTGTTCGGAGAAGACAAGGTGAGTGATACCACCAGTCTTGTCTCATGTTCCAACTGTAAAACATCCAGAAACCATTCATGTGTGGTTGCTTCTCAGCCAAGGGAATCGTCCCTCTAACATTCTGCATAAAAACACATCCATGAATAAAGAATGGTACCAGAATTGTCCTCCAATAGCAACTTCCTTTCTCTCCCAACTGTTCAAAGAGCAGTTTGGTGATCAACAATGCCTTTTTTTCCAACCATAATGGAGCACCTTGCCATAAAGCAAAGTGTTGATAACTAAATGGCTCGGTATACAAAACATAGAGATTATTTGGGTCCATGGCCAGGAAACTCCCCAGATCTTATTCCCATTAGAACTTGTGGTCAATCATCGAAGAGCGGGTGGACAAACAAAAATCCAAACAAATTGTGACAAAAATGCAAGCATATGAATTGTGCAAGAATGGGACTGCTATTCATCAGGATTTGGTCCTAAAGTTGATTGAGACATGCCAGGGAGAATTGCAGAGGTCTTGAAAGAAGAAGGGTCACACTGCAAATATTGACCTGCTTGCATTAACTCATTCTAAACTGTCAAATAAAAGCATTTGTTAATCATAATAATGATTGCACTTGTATTTCTGTATGTGATAAAAACATCTGACAAACACACATAAAAACCAGAGGGCAACAGATCATGTGAAAAATATAATATTTGTGTCATTCTCAAAACTTTTGGCCATGACTGTATACACATGTATGCTCAGCGTGGTCGAGTGTGCGTGTTTTCTCACTGGGGAGAATAGAGAAAGCTGCTGCCAGACTCCTATAGTGGCTTATTTCTATAAAAATAAAAGGAATAGGTGATGAAATCAGGGCTGGGAAGTCAGTAAGCCAAACCTCCAACTACTTTCCCTAAGAGCAGGTCCACATGGCAAGGGTCTTCAGACTGTTTTTGGATTTGAAAAACGACTGTCAACCATCCTCATAGACTTCAATAGAAAATCCGAGCTGTAGTCTACACAACTTGGATTTTCTGCCAGTCTGTTTTTAAATCCGAAAACCATTAAAAAAAAAAAAACCTTGGAACATACGCAATCTATCCACCCTCCAACACCCATCCCCCACCCCCTCCATTTTTGGGGCACAACATGTACTGTTCAATAGCTAAGGGGGGGAGGGCGAATCCACAAACCACAGCCAGACCGTCCCCCAAAACCATCCAAAACACGATAAAATACCATCCACATTCTTTAAACCGAATCGGCCCGGCATTTCACCACTTTCGTGTGGCTGCACCCTGGCTCCGACTCCACCAAAATGGACACCGACTCCACAGCCCTGCTTCTGAGGTGAGTGCAGCCATTCCTTCCCAGTGCTTTTTTTTTTCCTCCTTAACTATAGCGGAGAAACTTCACTACTCAGCATGTACATAAAGTGCAGCACACATTCATCTCAACTAAAAGACTAGATCCTAAGTTCAGGAATAGACCACAGAATAGACATTTCATAATTTTCCGCAAAATTTGTGACAAAATTAATCAGCACCATACTGACAATGACCTAACCTGACCAAATTTTTATTATCAATTTCATAATTACTCCTACTCCAACTCCGCACCCTGGTTGAAATTCAGCATGCCCCGTACTCCTCTCCCCAGACAGAATCTTTTTTTTTTTAATCAGATAATTTTTATTAAAACAATTTATTACAGGAAACAGAATAAGAACGTCCTCTTACCATTATTTGTTGACATCACTGATACATACAAAAGTCATATTGGGGACATGTAAAATGACTTTTCTTTTGTCCCCTAATTTACATGTTATGGTATAAACAACCAATCGAGTGCCCCTTTAATTTCTTCAAGCACTATAATGAAATTGAAAGGGGAACGCTGATTTGTGGTTGCTATGGGCAACAAGAAAAGCCTTAGACCTAGGCCGGTTTCATACATGTCCCCCTAAGAGTATATGAATATGCCCATACCATATATCTTGATACATGCTTTTAGCAGTATTAGCATACAACCATAATCATCCTGCCCATACCCACCAAACCAAGAGCAGTTCCCATCATTATATTTAGCAACTTGTAATCAAGGACAGAAGTCACTTTGCCAAGAATGTCTACTCCCTTTGTTTCAAACTAATACAATAGGAATTGACAGATACTCCATTCCTCACGCCATTCCTGAATTATGTAGCAATAAGGAACGAGCTCCCCCGACAGAATTTAGAAGGCCTGCTGATCCCAGGTTCAGCAGACTGTTTAATTTTATGGCGGCCTGTAGTTAAATATAAGGGCCATATCACACGACGTAAATTGCTACGGCCATTTGCGAGCTTTATAAAGCAGCAAAAATTGGCGCCGCAATTAATGAAAATCATCGCTCTGACAGAGAGCTATGAATTACGCATCGTCTCCCCGGGCATACAATCCGATCATATCGTACGCCCGGCGAGAGAGGCGACATGCCAATTGTTCGCGGCGCTTACGCCCCGCTGACCATGCATGTGTATGGGGCCAGCCCCCCCGTGCTTTGGAAGTAGGTGCTGATCAGCGCGACTTCCAAACCCCCCCCCCCCCCCTCCCCATATTGCATTGCATACAGTACGCACCGCAAATTACACCATGTGAACATACCCGAAGACACTTAAAAAAAAAAAATCCTTCCTCCACAAGTTACCGTTTCTTGAAAGAATGATCCCAGAATAATCAGGGCTGTACTGGCCAATAATGGACTAAAATGGCTCCATCAAGGAAACCATCGTGCACCAGATGATCTAGGTCTGCCTGATGTCTATGGCTACCATCTAATTCTGATGTTTTTTGGGAATGGAAACAAGTCAGTAAGTACTGTAAGGGCATGTCATAACTGCACGGGTTTTCGGCCGGTTTTTCAGCCGGTTTGCGGTTTTGCAGATCGCCTGAAAAACCGGCCGAAAATGAGCACAATTGTGCTCTATGGAAAACCCGTGCAGCAGTCCCCACTACACGGGTTTTTCCGGCCGCAAAACATTCAACAAGCACAAACTTCCATCCGGTTTTCAGACGAAATCTGTGCTTGTGAATGTGAAGGCGGAGGGCTTTTCTCCGCTCATCGCAGAGAAAAGCAGTCTACCCCTCCCCACTCACGGCCGTGGGGACGGCCGTAAACCGACCGTTATTTGTCCTCTGCCGTGGAAGCGCACCCAAAGGCCTCCCGTTTTCACCCACGGCTTATTTCGAGGAACGGATTGCACAGGGTATTTTCGATCGTGAAATCCGTTCCGAAATCAGTACTGAAATAAGTGCAGGCCATTTAATATTGTTTTAAGGGAAATCGTTGTCGTCGTTCAGACGACATGTATGTTCCTGCCCGAATTGCCGCCTGCGGATTTGCCGTCCGCAAAAACTTATTGCACTGTCAATTATTGGGCCGGATTTCGCGACCTTATTTACCCATATAATGAATGGGGAAATTGTAACTACCTCGCGAAATAATTGCCAGCCCCTAAGTGCACTGACGTTACAACTGATTTCAGAACGGATTTACGATGCGTGCAATCCAGACTTAAAATACGTTCTGAAATAAGCCGTGTGAACATAGCCTAAGGGTATGGTGTCCAGACTAGGCAGCATCTTCAGGCAAGCAGTCTTTGCTCCCTTGTGCCTTACATGCTGTGTTGCTGTATATAGAGCAATGAGTGTTACACAGTGTGCTGCTACCGTATATACAGCACCATATCCCTACAGTATTATGGCGTCTGATGGGCCAAAGCACTTGCATGAATCTGCTTTCTGTCTCTCATTCTGCTATTTTAACTTTTGATTTTTTAATAATATAATACCTCCGAGCTAGACCACAATCTAATTTTCTGTTACTGCTTGAATTCAGCAGGACTTGTAAGCATTTATTAATTTATGTCGTTTACAACATTGCAATTTTGTCTTGTGCTCTCCAAAGCAAAGAAAGTGCCCCCTTGGGTGTATTCCCACAAATGTAATCTCCTTAATATGTTTTTTCAGATGTGTTGTAAGTGGGTCAGTGTGTATTCCGGTTTGTTACGATTACTCCTCCTGCTTTGTGGTTTTCATTGAGTTTCATATGTATAATGCTTAACCGCAGAGTAAAGTAGTCCATGCTATTATTTATATAGAATCAGGTGGTTTATGCTGAGCTCTGTGATATATAGGGTTATATCATAGAGGGAGAGAACGAGCTCTAGTATATATAGGGTTATATGACAAGATAGAAGCCTGAGCTCTGTGATATATAGGGTTATATGATAGAGGAGAGAAGCTGAGCTCTGATGATATATAGGGGTTACATGATAGAAATGGAGAGAAGCTGAAGCTCTGTGAAATATAGGGATTTATATGGATAGAGGGAAGAAGCTGACTCTAGATGGATATATAGTGGTATAATGTGATATATGAGATAACAGTGATAGAGGAGGACAAGCAGTCTCTGTGATACAGAAGAGAATTGTGGACGTTGCACAAAGTCTGTTCCTCCTTGGGTGCAATTTCCAGATACCTGAAGGTGCCTCATTCATCTGTACAAACAATTATATGCAAGTACAGAACAAGGATAGGAATGTCCAGTCAACTAACCGGTTCAGTAAGGATACGGGTTCTGTGTCTCATGAGATGGAACGTGCTTTTAGTCCGACTTATGCATATCAACCCAAGAACAAAACAAAAGACCTGTGAAGATGCTGGTTAAGATTGTGTCATAAATCCACAGTAAAATAGTACTGTATTCAACATAGGCTGAAAGGCCACTCTGCCAGATAGAGAACTAACGTCCAACAGGAAACATAAACGCTAGATTTATGTTAGCAAATGCACATAGGAACAAAGACCTACATTTTTGGGGACTGACAAAACTAAAATTCGGACCATTGTTACATTTGGAGGAAAAGGGGAAAAACTTGGAAGCCTAAAAACACCCTCCCAACTGTGAAAATGCGGGAATGGCAGCATCATGTTGTGGGGTTGTTTTGCTGCAGGAGGGACTGGTGCACTTCACAAAATAGATGACATCATGAGGAAAGAAGATTGTGGCAATACTGAAACAACATCTTAAGACAACAGCCAGGAAAGTTTAACAGAGCGGAAAAGTGGTCTTCCATATGGACAATGACACATAAGCAACTGTCAAACTGGTTACAAAGTGGATACCCAAGTCAATGTTTTGGAGTGGCCATCACAAAGCCTGATCTCAATCCTATTGGAAATTTATAGGCAAAGTGGAGCAGGGCGACCTCCAAACATGCATAGCAATTGATACTGTACATTTCTGCACAAAAATGCATCAAAAAACGCTCCGTGTGAAAGCCCCCGAAGAGTCTCAACAAGAGACTCCTAAATTTGCCTAAAATTGCAGTGCGTTTAGGAAAATGTTATAAACTCCTTTTACACGGAATCTGCCAGTGCCTGGATCCATGAATCCTTGTGTTTAGGGTGTACTGAATGAAGCTAGGAATGTCCAACTTTCCTTTCCGGGTAGAAATGAAATTCGCACAGTTAAGGGCTTGTCATACAACTCAAATTTCCTAGGATACAATAATGAAAGATAATGCTGGCATGGCTCTGGTCCACCTCCTGGTCAACTGTCGATGTAATTAGCATATTAGCCTCCTGTGTATTCAGACTTCTCTGTTTATTAGTCTAGTATAAGCATAAATTACCCTCTCTAAGGTTCGGATAAGCTTCACAGCTAATTAAACAGTAGAGTAATTAAACTGTCTTTGGTTGAAAGATAATATAACACACAAGCTCTCCCTACCTTGTGATGACATCACTCCATCTTCAATAGAACGCCCGGGGAAAGGTTAAAAAGGTTGTCATTTGGGGAAACCGGGCCCCCCAAAGGGTATAAAATCATTTGTAGCCCCTTAACAAAAAAAAAAATAACAAAGCAATAATTTTTGGGAAAACTTCTTCTTTAGTGTTCCCTACATGAAAAAAGCTATTATTTTTAGGAAAAACCCCTTTAAGCACTTAAATTTAATTACTAGTAGAAGAAAAACCCCCTTTTCCCACCTGCCCGATCCTACACTGTTTTGTCTTGGTCAGCCACAAAAATAATGAAGCCATCCTAGAATAACCTGTATATCCTGTGTTATGTAATTATAACCGCTTATTAAAAGTATTACCCTGTAAGAAAAACAAGCCCGCATGTGTTCCTGATAATTATCTATAAGGGCGTAGGGAGGGCACCAGAGCGATCAGCTATTCATCTGACTTTTATTATTAATCACACTAAAAAAAGAAGATTATGTCCTGATTTCAAGCATTTGTGCAAGACGAAGGGGGGGTGCTTTAGGCCAGTTTAGTGCAACGCCCATTTACAGTACAATGCTAGTAGTTTCCCAACGCCCTACACTTTGCTGAAGGCCATTGAATATATTATTTCAATAGAAAAGCAAGTGGCACCCGTTTGTAATCTTCCTACATCTTTTGGGGAAATTTCACTGCCCCATGAAATGTGTGCAACGAGGGTTTGCCCTCCTTTCAGATTGTAAGCCCCCGCGGGTAGGGGCCCTCTCCCTCTTCTGCCAATTTTCATTTTCAAATTATCAAAGTACTTTTTGACTTTTGTAATGATTAAACCCCCCCGAAATACAGCGCCCTGGGAACAAGCGCTTTAAAATAAAATAAAAAAATAATAAAAACCAAGTAAGGAATTTTTTTCAAAAAAATGCGCACTCTTGTGCATTGGTATTGCCATCTAAATTGCACTGTACTGGATACAGATCTTGGACCAAAGCGGTACTGAACCTGTGCTGGACAATGCAAAGAGTAGAAACTTTGTTGAAACCTTTGCACCTCATTTTAGGCAGAGTCCTGAGGTGTATCCATAGCAGAATCCACATATGCTACAGCCAGATTTTGCTGCAGGGTCACAGCAGATATCATCCCTGCTACATTAAAGAGGGGTGAAATCCCCTGTGAAAATCTACAGCAATATGAGCGCGCCGAAGAAAATGACTGACACGTGGATAAGGTTGGTAATCGCAGCTATGGTGAAAATCACAGCAGCCCAGAACCTTGTGGATTCACCCTTAGGGGGATTTCCATTCTTTGTTGGGCTTTAAACATGTGGCCCCAAAGGTAATTTAGGGTTTTTTGTGATTTGACAAAGTTCCTTCTGAGGCCAGCTCGTAATTCACTACAAGCTGGCCTCGGAAAACGGTGACATGGCTGCACTTGTACAGTTCTCCCTGTTCAGTTCTATGGCAGTTCCAAATCTAGTTGCTCGGCTATGTTCCAGAATCCTATAGATATGAACAGGGGAGAGCTGTGCAGGCACAGCCCCCCCCCAAATTCTCTGAGGCCACTTTTAGGAGCACAAGCTGGCCTCAGAAGGGACCCTTTCAAAATGCAAAAAACCCCTTTTAAAAATTCCACAAATACATTGCGTTCTGATTTTTATGCAGAAATTACCCATCCTGCTTTTTTTCGATGTTCCCCAGGGTTTCTGAGCTATCTCTTTCCTGTCGGCATTTTTATTTGCAGGGGGGGGCTGGGTGGGTGCAGCCAGGACGGTCCAAAATAGAAACCTTTTAAAAAAAATAAAACGGAAAGATAACTGGCTGTATCAAAATCACAACACAAGTGTATTTGGTAGGGATGTTTGTTTCCCTTTGCCTACATGTTTTTGGGACCTTTAACGGCATAGGACAAATTTCGATCGAAATCCCCACCGGAAAATTTCCTTTTTTAGGAGGGTGTTACATGGGCCCCAGGGGGATGGCTTTGTTTGCGGATCAAGCCCTCCCCCTTCGTGCTGACATGTTCTGCCCAAAAAACGGGCGGAAGAAAAACTTTCTGTTTTTCGGGCCCCCAAAAACCGTCCCCGGAAAAGTCACGGATTTTACATTGAATCCCGGGAAAAGGTTACAGGTTTTACAGCGGCTTTCAAAACCGAAAACTGAAAAACCCTTTGCCCGGGGGGACGTGCCCTTAGGGGTGGGGAAAGGGAGAGGGGGTTTACATTTTTTTTAGGACTGTTTTCCACAATGTTACCTAGCCAGGCTGAACAGTATGGATTCCAGACTGATACATTGTTTAAAAGGGGAGAGTTTTGGGTTGGCTGCTGATTTAGCTTACAATCCCTTTTTTCTAAAATGGAACAGTTGTATCTACTACAGGACTCGCTATGTTTTCTGCCTTGAATCAGGGGGGTAGCTACAGGGGGTTTCAGCGGGGAGCAGTCGCTACCGGGCCCTTTCAGCATCAAGGGGGCCCAAAAACCCTTCTGGCCCCCAATTTGAAAAACATCAGTATTGCAAATGGCCCCTGGTAACTGGGGGCCCCATTTCACTTTTTGCACCAGGGCCCAAGAGCTTGAAGTTACGCCTCTGCTCTGAATGTAACATATGTTCCCATTTGCTGGCAGCAAAGAAATACCTTGGAGATGATAAGGAACTGAAATACAATGCAGGTTACAAAGTCTTCACTTTTCATGTATTCAGGGATTCAGTTTTACATACAAACAGGGATCTTGGTAATAAACCAAATTAGGCATCATCGAAGGGCCTGTCCCCACGGCACAGGATTTCAGTCGCTTTTACAGACCGCATTCGGATTTGAAAACCGCCCTTTAAATCCGATCCACGACCTTTTACATTGATTTTAAATAGAATAATCCCGTCTTGTAGTAATTCGGGTTTTGGATACAGCCGGAGTATAACGAAGGACTTAGAAATCGTTCATTCTTCCGGCCCGGTTTTTGGCAGAACATGAACATCTGAAAAAACCGGTCCGCAAGCCGAGCACCAACGGGGCTTCTATGGAAAAGCGTGCGGACACCTGAAAAAGATTTGAACTGAACATTTCTTCTGTCCGGAGGAATATGTGATGGGATGGGGGGAGGGGTCATTGCGGGGAAAGAAAAAAAAGACGTCCCTCGCTAGGCCCCGGCCGTTGGGGACGGCATGAAAACAGGACAAATACCTGTCGAATATAAACCAGTGGACCGGTAATTTGTCTTCTGCCGTCGGGGACATGCCTGAAGGGCGACATTTCCCAACACGCCCAACGCCAGCTTTTTTGGTCATTTATGCGATCAAACCGCTTTTTGACGCCATTATTTTGGATGTAAACGAAAACTGTTCGTGCACCAAAACCCTAGGTGCATTGTATGCGGACGGAACATTGTAATGTGCACCTCCATCAAACACGAATGTGTTATTGAGGGTGAATAGCACTTCATTACAAGTGTATATGTGTTAGGCAGGCATTTAAGTATGTGGTTAGGTGCTTTCATATACTTGTAATGATAAGCTATGAGCATTTCTGTGCCGCGATGTGCCTCGATAGGGACATTACATATGCTTTTAATGATATGTATGTGCCACGATTGGCGCAAACCACGGGACAAAACATTTCATTGGTAGAGTATGCAATGTCCCTATCGGGAACATCGACACAACGGAGGCGCATAGCTTATCATTACAAGTATACAGAAAATGCGGCCTAACCACCATACTTGTATTGATGGGCTATGACGACCTAATAGGCGCATTTCGTTATGAGACGCACAAGCGCATCATTTTTAGGTGCATTATGTTTACTATGCGCAAAGTATACCTGACGCCTGGATTTTTGATTAGGGTCGGACTTTCTGACACACTTTACACTTATTTAATGCGCCTAAAAGCTGACGTAGCACCGCCAATTTTTTTTACATCTCGCCCTAAATTTTGGTAGGAAAATCCGACCGGTTTTTTGTCTTTGCCGTGGGAACGCACCCTAATGGTGCCATGGAAACCTTCAATGTATAGATTTCTGTGGTTATCACTAAAGTAGTGTCATGTCATATATATAGTTGGTATATGTTATGACAACACCTCCTCCATTTCCTCTCTTCATGGAGTAGATGACAAGGTCTTTGCTGTGATGGCAATGACTTAATCCACAGACTAGGAGATGACTTGTTAATTGGCTCTTCCTGACACCCGGGAGGCCGGTCTGTATGACCACAGTGCGGAATGAGTAAGGATAGGAAATAGAGAGATGTATTGGAGGAAGGAGACGTTAACTCACATCCTCTTCAGTATACATTGGACTTTCCAGTTCACAGGGGAAGGAAAGCACAAAACAACAACTCCACGGGTGACTCAAAACTGCAAACACAGCATATTCGTGCACACAGATGTCATTTACTAGGATCGCTCGCTAGTTCCTATAATGCTTTTCTGCCTTTTTTTTATTACAGTAACAATTTGAGACCAAATTGTTAAAATGATGAATTGCCCACATGGCAGCATCACAAGCTTCCCCATTCCTGGCCGGTTATATATCTAATGACATTAAAGGGGTTGTCTCACTACAGGGATTGCTGCTTTTTATGTTAAAGATCTTGCAAAAACAAGTCACTTTGCAATATATGTCCATTAACCGTGTCCTACCTATTCCTAGATATCCCCTCTTGAGGGCTGCAAGCTCCTCGATCGCCTAATAGGCTACAGGACCTGTTTGATTCCTCCTGATAGGCTGTCCAGTACTGGGTTGGCTAAGCTACCAGACCTGTTCAAATTCTCTCCTGATAGGCTGCCAGCACTGGTCACTATAGCTACAGACCTGTTCAGTTGCTCCTGATAGGCTGCCAGCACTGGTCGCTATAGCTACAGACCTATTGATCTATCATGATAGGCTGCCACCACTGGTTGCTATAGCTACAGACCTATTGATCTATCATGATAGACTGCCAGCACTGGTTACTAAGCTAATGACCTAATTGATCTGTCCAGATAGCTGCCAGCAACTGGATACTATAGCTACAGAACCTATTGATCTGTCATGATAGGTGCCAGCTCAGGTTGCTATAGCTCAGACCTATTGACCTATCCATAGATAGGCTGCCAGCACTGGGTTGCTATAGTAAGAACCTGTTCAATCTCTCCTGATATGCTCCCAGCACTGGTCATTATAGCTCCAGGACCTGTTCAGTTTGCTCCTGATAGGCTGCCAGTACTGGGTAGCTTAGCTCAGACACTATTGATCTCTATTCATGATAGGCTGCCAGCACTGGGTTACTATAGAAAAAGACCTATTGATATGTCAATGATAGGCTGCCAGCACTGGTTCGCTATAGCTACAGACCTGGTTCAGTCATTCCTGATAGGGCTGCAGTACTGGTTGCTATAGCTTACAGACCTGTTCAAATCTCTTCTGATAGGACTGTCAGTATGGTGGCTATAGCTACAGACCTGTTCATTGCTCCTGATAGGCTGCCAGACACTGGTCGCTATAGCTACAGAACTATTGAATCTATCATGATAGGCTGCCACACATGGTTTGCCTATAGTACAGACTATTTGGTCTATCATGATAAGGCTGCCAGCACTGGTCTAACTATAGCTACAAGACCTATTGATCTTTCGATAGGCTCGAAGGGCAAATGGTTGCTATAGATACAGACCTATTAGATCTATCTGATAGGCTGCCAAGCACTGGTTACTATAGTACGCCTATTGATCTGTCATGATAGGCTGCCACGCACTTGGTCGCATATAGCTTACAGACACTGTCATCTCTCGGATAGGCTGTCAGTACTGGTTGCTATAGCTACAGACATACCCATGAATTCAAAATGAAACCAAGAAAACGGGACGAATCGATGTAGCGAGACAACCCCTTTAAGGAAAATATTAAATATCTGTGAATTCATCACTGATTTGGGGGTGACGCATTTCGCAACCTTTATAACCAGTTGTAGAATTGTAAATGCACGCCATGAGTCCTGTGCTAAATTTGGCAAATTTTAGGACTCCACTCAACCTTTTCACCTTTTCTAGACACTTTTGAAAAGTGTCTACAAATACACAAAAGTATCCAAAACGCGAAACAAATCCAGCACTCGGCTTGGATGCCAGTTTCCTGGCACTGTTTTCAGCGACAGAATTTTGGCACGTCTAACATAGCATTTCATACAGGTCACTGATTCTGCATCGCTCTGGAGTTGACTGCATCCTGAGGCCACATCACAGGCTCGGGACACTCATACTCTGATCAAAGTGAGGGCCGTGAATACAAAAAGGTCAGTTCTGTTCAAGGTCTCACAGTTGTGTTGGGAGAAGGTCGTTCTCCTGGGAAGAAATGATGGGAGTCCAGGCAAAGCTTCCATACTAGTAACTGAGGATTGAATCTATCTTTGTAAAATCTAGAACTAAAGGGGTTGTCTCACTACATTGATTCCTCTCACCCACCCCCCCCCCCATCCACCCCCCCCACACCCCCCCCTCAGTCTGTTTTTCCTGGTTTTCAGTTTTGATTTCTGGGGTGTTTACAGGATTTCTACATAGGCTGAAGTAGTACGAAGCAGGTATGTTGATATTGCAACCAAGTACTGCAGCCGATCAGGATAGATCAAACAGGTCTGTAGCTATCAAGCGGCCCAGTGCTGGCGTTTCTAGAGCTATCAGGATTAGTCGAAAAGGTATTAGGCTATGAGACGACCAGTGCTGGTGCCTATCGGAGAGATGGAACAGGTCGGTGGCTAAGCTAAACCGCAGTGCTTGGCAGACTATCAGCGATAGATCGAAAAGGTCTCTAGCCTATAGCGACCAGTGCTTGGCAGCCTATCGGGAGAGATTGAACAGGTTGTAGCTATAGAACAGTGATGCTGCCTATTCAGGAGAGATCGAAAAGGGCTATAGCGACCAGTGCTGGCAGCCTATCGAGAGAGATGGAACAGGTCTGTAGCTATAACAACCAGTGCTGGCAGCCTATCAGGAGAGATTGAACAGGCTGTAGCTATATCGGACCTGAGGAGCTGATGCAGCTCATAAAGAGGGGGGGGGGGATATCCTAGGAATAAGGTAGGACTACTGTTAATGGACATATATTTGCAAAGGACTTTGTTTATGCAAAGTCTTTAACATAAAAAGCAATCCTTGTAGTGAGACAACCCCTTTAAGTGCTGCTCTAAAGTTGGCTATATACTCGTGCATCTCAAAAAAATTAGGTTATCATTGAACATTAAAGGGGTTCTCCGGGATCTTTCTATTTGTTATAGGGCTCACAAATGTCATATATTAAACCTTGTAATTCATACAGTAATGAGTCCATACAATATATGGGTTTTTCTAATAGACTTAAATTATTGAGATCAATGATCTTTTCGGTGATATTCCAATTTTTTGAGATGCACTAGTATCTATTTGAGAATATCAGGCATACCCACTGATTTTCAGCCTGTCATCTAATGTGTATGGGGGTCTCCCAACGCTCCTTTGATTGCAGATGTCGGGAGATGTAAGAACCCAGATTTCAACATGCTCAATACTTTTCAGGGGAGAGAAGTGGCCACCAGAGGTGTTTGGCAGCCACTTTCTCCACATGAACAACACATACATATTACTATTTTTCATTTTAGTTCATTAGAAACGGCTTCTAGACACACAGTGGTGCCAGTAATTTTGCTTACCCGCAGCGGAATACAGGATTTCTCACTGCTGTCACTGGGTCATGTGACCTGCACTCTTTGAGTTGCTGTAACGCACTGCATGGTTGTGTGACCGGGAAGGGAATCTGTCTATGCATCCTATGGGGGGTTCAAAGTCTGTCTCGTAGGACTGCATAGAGGGAAAGACTTCCTGTCAACATTAAAAGCACAGAGAGCAGTTCATGTGACCTAATAGAGACTGTTGCATCAGCCAGAAATCCTGTATGCAGCTGCAGGTACAGTGTACCTAAAAGCAATTTCTAATGAAAGAAGGTAAAAAAGAAAAAAAAAAAAGCTGTGGGCCTTTTAACGTGTGTTGAGCTGATAGTCCAGGGCTGCAAGTGAGACGACTGAGTAATTTATAGTCAGTAAAGAAGTACGTGGAGACTATAAATGATGATGGTTTGGGATGACCTGAAAAGTGCTGCTTTATGGGAAATAGTATTGGGTTTCCCAATGCAAACATTTGATTGACTTGGACAAAATCCAGTGGAAAAAGCTCCTTTAAAGGGGTTGTCTCAGTACAAGAATTGCTGCTTTTTATGTTAAAGATCTTGCAAAAACAAGTCACTTTGTAATATGTGTCCATTAAGTGTACCTCAAATATTCAATGTTATACACCTCTTGGATGGGCTGCCATTATCTGCCTCCCTCAGTCGCTATAGCTACTGACATGTGTGATCCATTACTGATTAGGATGCCTAGCACTAGTTGCTATAGCGTACAGACCTGTTTGATTCCACATACTGATAGGCTGCTAGCAGGGGGTTTTCTATTGCATCAGACATTGTTTCTGCTGCAGCCTAGTGGAAGACAGTAATATAACGCACCCTGTAATTCAAAATGAAACCAAGAAAATAAGGAATGTGGTTAGATGAATCAATGAAGTGAGACAACCCCTTTAAGGGCTTGTTCACGCGGCGTTTTTGGATCCGTATTGGATCCGAAAATCGCATTCACGCTGAAACGCGCGGCAAATCAGAACGTAAAGACCAGCCGTTGTTTGGGAATGGCGTGTTGAATGCAGCAGGGGGTCGCACTCTATAGTTTATTATAGGGCTCCTGCTGCGTCTTTCTGACCAAGAATTGAAATGACCTTTATAATGATACGTGTTTGGGGTCCAACAGACGGATCCAAACACACATCTAAAAGCGTATGTTCACAAGGACCCAACACGCCCTGCGAACATACCCTTCTGAATAATCTGAAAATATATAGATACATAAGAGTAGACTGATTCTAATAGTGGGAGGTGGTCATAGACATGGTTTACTCGTATCCTTTTTTTCACTTTCCAGAGATTTTTTTTTTCTTCCTAAAAATCTGACACCTGAATCTAATGGTTTTCATGATCTGAGCGAATTCCCTTTTCTCCGATTTTCAATCGCAAATCTCTGTGCATCATCAAAGGGGTTGAGTGCTCTATAGAGGCTTCTGATCCTGTAAATCTGGTGAAGTCTGATATGAGATGGTCACAGAGGTGTATCCATCACATATCAAAAGGTCATTATGACTGGATTTCCCTTTTCAGGTGTGCAATATTTTTGCCTTACATTTGACTTCTACAAGTTTTCATTAAAGGGGTTGTCTCAATACATTGAGTCATCCTCACCTCAAGTCTGTTCGTCTATGGTTTCACTTTGAATTCAGAGGCCTGTTGTTTACTGGCTTCTACTACGGACTGCAGTAGAACGCAAGGTCCATGTAGCTTAGCTATAGCAACCAAGTGTGGCCGGCCTATCAGGAGAGATTGACACAGGTCTGTAGCGTATAGTACACCAGTGCTGGCCAGGCCTATAATGAGAGATTGAACAGGTCTGTTGCTAATAGCAAACCAAGTGCTGTCAGGCTATCATGAAGATTGAACAGGTCCTATAGATATATGCAACCAGTGTGGCAGCCTATCATGAGAGATTGGAACAAGGTCTGTAGCTATAGCAATCCTGTGCTGCAGGGACTATCTTGAGAGATTGAAACAGGTCAGTATCTTATAGGAGACCTGAAGAAGCTGGTGCAGCCCATACATAGAGGGGATATCTAAGAATAGGTTGGACATGTTAATGGACATTTATTGCAAAGTGACTTGTTTTTGCAGGATCATTTAACATAATAAAGAATCTCTTGTAGTGAGACAAACCCATTTGAGAATGGTTTGAGGACCTGGGAAATGTCATTGTTTTCTGCTCACAATCTGTTTTTCTCCCCTAATTCTTCATAATTACAGGGTCTGGGGGTATAAAGTGACACTAGACTATAACAGGAGGGATAAGTTTAATATGGGCCCTTCCGTCTGGTAGTATATGGAGTTGTTTGATGATAATTTATAACTATCCCCTCTGCTTTAAAGAGCAGCTGATGGCATTATTCTTACTTCAAAAGGGCAGCGCTGCGCCCAAGCATCTGCTGCTAATTTGTGTGGCAATGAAAGGCAAGCGGCTTCAGAACTTAGTGCAGGTAATGAAATATTAAGAGCAGCCTGTTTCATGTTTACCTGCCATGTGCAGGGGAAGCGTGCAGCCGGGAAATTAGACCGTTTCAAAGAGTTTTGGGTGTTGAAGGCTTTGTCTGCCTCATTTATGGGCGAATAAAACCCCAAGCATCTCTTTTCCCAAGTTTATGTGCAGCATTCACCTGTACTCCCTGCATGTGGGGACTCTGCGAGGGCTGGAGGGCGCTTCTAAAATAAGACATTATTGGTCTTTTTGTCAATTTTATATTACGCCCAGGGTGATGGGTGACGTAATCACCATTACATTTGTCAGATGTGCGAAAGTCCGTTTTGTCCACTTGTTTGCTGCTTTGTTCCTCTGCTACGTATGGCCGCATAGTTTACTACATAGTTTGTCAGGCTGAAAAAAGACATACGTCCATCACTGTTCCAGCCCATGTGCTAAATGTGTTATCCATGAGGAAGGCAATAACAACCTCTCCACGAATCGGTAGCAAATTGTCTCATGTTAGGGAACAAAATTCTTCCGACTCCAAATCTGACATCAGTATAAATCCCTGGTATCAGTGACCCTTCTCCAGAATCCTGGTCACTATAACTTGTTTATATTATTACATCAAGAAATGTTATCCAGACCCTTCTCTAGAATCCCTGGTCACTAAACTTGTTATATTATTACATCTAGAAATGTATCCAGACCCTTCTCCAGAATCCTGGTCACTATAACTTGTTATATTATTACATCTATGATAATGTCTCCAGACCCTTCTCCAGAATCCTGGTCACTATAAACTTGTTATATTATTACATCTAGAATTGTATCCAGACCCTTCTCCAGAATCCTGGTCACTATAACTTGTTCTATTATTACATCTAGAAATGTATCCAGACCCTTCTCCAGAATCCTGGTCACTATAACTTGTTATATCATTACATCTAGAAAATGTATCCAGACCCTTCTTGAACTCTGTTAGTGAATTCACCATGACAATTTCCTCTGGCAGAGAGTTCCACAGTCTCACCGCTCTAACAGTAAAGAATCCCTTTCTATGTTTATGTAGAAACTTTCTTTCCTCAAACCGTAGAGGACGCTCCCCTACTGTGACAGAAGAAAGTTGGGTGACCATCTCTCTACTTAGTCTCATCCAGAGGCTTAGGCTAGGTCTACACAACAAGGATGACATGTATGAACGGGGCTGCGCTAGGTATCTGGCGTCTTTTCAGCCCGATATCAGGCGCAGCCCCGTTCATACATTTTGAATCGGGCGCATTACAAAGCACCGCAGGCGCTATGTAATGTGCCCGTCAGTGGCGTGCGGGAGGCGGGGCACACTAGAACCGTAGCGAAGCTACATACTTATAGCTTCGCTATGGCATTTCTGGGCGCATTACTGCTGGAACAGGTAGGGCACTTTCAAAGTGGTTTACCTGAGCCAGAACTGTTGTGCAAGCACTAGAATGCGCCTGATTAATGACCAGCTATAGAGCAGGTTCATAAATCAGGCGCATTCTGTGCCAGTATTATGTGCATGAAATTTGGCTTCCGCACACCAAATTTCATGCATGTCGCCCCATATGTCAAAATTCCATCTAAAATTCGACGGCATTTTGCCGTTTGCTGGACCGGGGTTTTTGGCACGTTCAGAAGCCAGTAAACACGCCCCTGAAATCAAAATGAAACCAAGAAAACAGGACGAATCAATGCAGTGAGACAACCCTTTTAAGGTCATGCTGGAAGTTGTAGTTTTCAAAACCTCTTGTTTAACCCCGTGGTGGCTGGTGAGGTGGCTTCATTAAAAAAAAATGTCCCTTTTTGCACTCTTTATAAGTTCGGATGTATGTGATTAGCAGAAGCTCGGTGCTTGTTCACCTGTAAGTCGGTGCATGAGGAGCTAATATTTTTTATTACAGAAAAAACAAAACTTAAGTTGAATTTGTATGTAAGTCTGAGCAGGTATATGTAACTAAAGCACAAAAGTTTTTTATTTTTTTTAAAGTTTTGGATAGTGCAGGGAAGGGTTTTTACATATGTTTTGCTGACACTGCCAGTGTTAAGAAGATTTCACCTCATGTGCTGGTGTGGCATGCTGGAACTTGTCGTTCCATAGCTACTCTCTGCTGTGGAACATGGAACAAGTGCCAGCATGCCCCATAAGTCTCCGTTTGTAACTAGGGGACAGATATAATTCGGAACGGTGTAAGTCGGGGACTGCCTGTACATCATTGTTAACCTTCTGACGCATATATTTGATGTGGGGATATCAATTTTTGACTTAATTTCCCTTCCTAGAACCATGACCAGTGACAGCCTTGCTTATTTTTGCTCAAGTTTTGAGTTCAGATTTGCCCAGTTACACGGCACCAAAAGTGCACAGGATGTGACCACGGTTTAACTAGACAGGTTACCATTCAAGAGCCCGGAAAGGTTGGAGGACGATCAATACTTATTAGAAGTTTGTAATGAGGAATTCCCTCCGAACCTCTACTTACACTGATGCACACAATTTAAAGGGAATGTGTCATCAAAAAAATGACTCATTGTTTAACTCACAAAATTTTTTTTTTTTTATTAAAAAAATTTTTTTTAGGAATTTTTTTGGGTTTTGTTTTTTTTATTTTTTCCGGGTCACTTTCAGTTTTTTTTTTTAAAGTTTCTTAAGTCCGCGTTTTTGTTTGGGGAATAGGCCTAAAGTCTGGGCATTCCTGTTCCGTTTAGTGCTTTTCACGTGTGCTCTTTTCAGTTAAAAGCAAACTGAAAGGGGGGACACCAATGTGTACAGATAACACAGGATCCGCCAGTCACAAGGGATTTGTCCAGCCCCCCCTTCTTCACAGTGAAAAATTTCCCATACAAGTCTATGGGGAAAAACAGTCTTATTTCTCCCATGTGCTGAAGTGTGTAAAAGTGCTGTTTAGCGTGCCAAGAAGAATGTTTCCCCACCAAAATCATATATTGAAGGCCGAATAGGAAACCCACAAACGGGAAAAAAAACGATGAGGGAAAAAAAATGGTCAGGGGCTTGATTTAATAAGTAAAAAAAAAAAATTGTCGACAGCTTCCCTTTAATTAACATTTACTCGTAAATCGAAGCGTAATTTTCCTGCGGAGGTGCTGCTGTCATTTGTGGAAGCTTCTACCCAGGATGCTGGTTAATGAAATGGAGTTAATTGGTATGAAAAATTGCTTGCTTAATGTGCGTGAAACCCTTCTCATATAGGATGTTTGCTTTTTTTTTCAGGATGAATTGGATCTCACAGACAAGCACAGAGAAGCCATGTTTGCCCTCCCAGCCGAAAAGAAATGGCAAATTTACTGCAGCAAGAAGAAGGTGAATGTTGTGCAATCGCAATACTTTCCATCCTAGGATCTAAAAATATTTTCTGTTATCAGACGGAAAATCTAGAACAGTCCACGTCTGCTGTAGTGTTTGTCTAATGTTGTGTCTGATGCAGAAAAACAACTGATCGAACATAACCTAAACCCGTTTATTTGTTGGACGCCGTCCAGGGTAGAGACAATGACCTGCTGTTTGGGGCTGTGGTTTTCGATTGAACAAAAAGAGAGAAGGTGCCACAGACGGGCAGTATTGCTTGTTCCATAACAACCATTGAGAAATTGATTTTTCATACTTTTGACAGACCTGTGTACAGTACAGCTTATGTGGTGCGTTCAAACGTCTGCTTTATTCATACACCAAATGACGTCAATTTAAAACAAAATTCTCTCCATTCCTAATTTTTCTATCTTCACTTTTGAACTGCTCAACTGCCTGAGGTTATTTGCTTTCAATTAGATGTCCTTACGAAATGGCGAATACCTTGCATGGAGTGAGAAAATCCAATTCTGGCAGTCTGCAGCCACCACTAGTGGGAGTTTAGTTACTTAGGGTATGTTCACACAGCGTTTTTAGATACGATTTCAGGTCCGTGTTGGATCCAAAAATCGCATCCAAAAACGGAGCATCGATCAGCTGCAACACGCAGCTGCGTGTTGGATGCAGCAGGGTCGCACCCTATAGTTTATTATAGGGCTTACGGACCAAGAATTGACCTGTCAGTTCTAGGAACGGATCAGAAAGACGCAATGAGGCGCTTCGGCGATCACTCATGTGAATGATGATACGTGTTTTACATTGCGAGCAGTGTAAAAACACAATGCACACTGTTAGCTGTGTGTTTGGGTCTGTCTAGACAGACCCAAACACACATCTAAAAGCGTATGTTCACACTGACCCAAAACGCCATGTGAACATACCCTTACTGTTTTCTATTAAATTCAATAGTATGACATTATTGGCAAATAAGCTCCCCCTAGTAGTGGCTGTTGGCTGCCAAATTTATCATTTAACTTTTGTATCTTTGTAGGGAATTTGGCACATTATATTGGAGAAACTGACTTGTGATCATGTTTAAACTTTTAAGCTATATTAAGGGGGTTGTCTCACTATATTGAATCATCTTACTCAGTCCTGTTTTCTTGGTTTCACTTTGAATTCAGGGGCGTGTTTACTGGCTTCTGCTAAGCTGCAGTAGAAGCCAGGTCTGTAGCTATAGCAACCAGTGCTGGCAGCCTATCAGGAGGGATCCAGCAGGTCTGTAGCTATATCAACCAGTGCTGGCAGCCTATCAAGAGAGATCGAACAGGTCTGTAGCTGTAGCGACCTGAGGAGCTGATGCAGCCCATACAAGAGGGGATATCTAGGAATAGGTAGGACACTGTTAATGGACATATATTGCAAAGTGACTTGTTTTTACAAGATCTTAAACATAAAAAGAAATCCTTGTAGCGAGACAACCCCTTTAAACTCTAATAGGTGCGGGCCCCACCTTTTGATCACATCTATCTCGGGAGCAAGCCCCCAATAGTGTGGGCTCAGAATGGAGAGCCGGCTATGCTTTCACATGACTCTCCATCTTTTTATGGACGTTCCAAGTACAGCTGAACACTGAACTATCCCATAGAAATGAATGGAGTTACCCATGTGCCTGTGTTACCCTGCGCTATCCAGCGCATCTGCTCCCTGCTGTTACTGACGTTGTGCTAGTCTGCTTCTACCTGCTGTTATCTGCTGCTGTACCAAGTCCGCTACCTGCCTGGGACTGTGTTACTTCTCTACGGCTATACGCTACTGTGCCCTGTCACTGCTATCACTGTCCAATGTCCTGTACCGCACTTCGGCTACCACTGCGGGTATCGCCATCTACGCTTGCGGTGGCCCAGAGGATCTGCTGTACCTCTGCGTTAGAAAACTTGACCGTATGTCCACGGTTTTTAAAGGAGCTCGGCAGGGAGGTTGTTCCAAACATTTTAGAGAAGTAACCACAAATTTTCTCTAGATGCTTGCCCAGATCCTTCTGCCGCCTCATGAAATCCCAGAAAGACTTGATGATGATGATGATGATAATATCGGGACTCTTTGGGTCCCGTATGATCACTTTTAGGACTTGTTGAAGATGGTTCTTAATGACATTGGCTGGATGTTTGTGGTTGCTATACTACTGCAGGATTAATTTGGGTCACCCAAAAAGAGGCGCAGGCGTCACCCAAAATAACTCTCTCATTAGTAAACAGAATAAAAAGAATAATTACACTAAAAACATGATTGGAGAAATAAAAAAGCACAAAAAGGTGGGAGGCGACCGTAAGAAAGAAATTCAGTGAATAAGTGGTAACGTCCTGGAATGTATAGCATACAAAACTTCCATCAATGAAAGGGGTTTTATCACCACACTGTTTCACAGACTGACCACCAGTTTTACACTCACTCTGTCTCCTCAGGCTGTGAGTGGTTCTATAATAGTGATTAACATATCTAGTGTCTTTATAAGTAGCTGAGTTGTTACACTGGCACTGCAGGAGATGTCATCTCTTCAGTAAACATAAGGTACATGTGCTGTGAGGACTGAAAACAGTGGGCCTCATGTATAAAAACTGTCTAGGGCTAAGACTTTCTTTGTTGTCCATAGCAACCAATCAGAGCTCCCCTTTCATTTTTTCAGAGCATGATATGAAATGAAAGGGGAGCGCTGATTGGTTGCTACGGGCAACAAAGACGACCTAGACAGTTTTCATACATGTGGCCTAGTTGCTTACCTGTAATCTTGTTAGAGCTGATTAGTTTGCTCTAAACTGAGACAGCCTTGGTGCAGTCACTCTCTTCTCTCATCTAATCAGATAACAGAGGTATGGTCAAGTAACTAAATGGCATCCTGTGTGCACTCAGAGCACATAAAATATATCTTATAATAAAGTAAAATCTATTGACCAATGTATCTAGTAAAAATTCTTCAATTACTTGTCCCTCCATGTTGAAAGGTAAGCTTTGTAGTGAGAACCTGCCTTTAACATAAGCCCATTCTCAGTATGTTTATAAATACCCAAATATGGTTCCATAAAATGAGGATAATAGTTTGGTTAAAGGGGTTGTCTCACTACAAGGATTGCTGCTTTTTATGTTAAAGATCTTGCAAAAACAAGTCACTTTGAAATATGTGTCCATTAACAGTGTCCTACCTATTCCTAGATATCCCTTCTTGTATGGACTGCTTCATCTCCTCAGGTCGCTATAGCTACAGACCTGTTTGGTCTCTCCTGATAGGCTGCCAGCACTGGTTGCTATAGCTACAGACCTGGCTTCTACTGCAGCCTAGTAGAAGCCAGTAAACATGCCCCTGAATTCAAAGTGAAACCAAGAAAACAGGACTGAGGTGAGATAATTCAATGTTGTGAGACAACCCCTTTAAATCCAGATAAAGACCGTGGAAATACAGGCAAGAGAGAACTCGGTTTAAATGAAAATCTGCTGCATCACCAACACATTTACTACAGCGTTATCTGTGGTAAGGAAAGACAGTTGGGGCCCTCAGAACCAATTGATTCTGAGATGGTAGATGTGTGGCAGCATTTTATCCAAAGCTGCCTAAAACTTTTGCTGTATATTACTTATGAGCGTCTAGCCTGGAGATCAGTGTAGACATCAGTAGGAGCTAGGTGCACATCCCAGACATGAAGGTGAAGGTCACCACACTTATAGCGCTGTGTCAGCAATGCCACTTAACTGCATGGAACAGACTCACTGGAGCAGTTTAATATCCTGTAAAAAGCATCTCCCTTAATGATGAGTTGCAATGATTAGTGTCCCTTCAGCTTGGTACAGGCTGCTGAGCATTTCCAGAGTATTAGCCTGGCATAACGCACCTCCTGACTATGTTATCTTTTCCCCTAAACAATGGGTTAAAGGGAATGTGTCGTCAAAAAATGAGTCATTGTTTAAGTCCCGTTTTTATGTTAAACACATTTTTTAGGAATTTTTGTTTTTAGTTTAAAATTTTTCATATCACTTTAAATATTTTTAAATTTAAAAGGGCTTTGCCACGACCTCATTTCATACCTCCTGCATTCAGCTCTGTGTGCTCAGAAAGGGGGGGGGGGTGATTTGTTTGAATTGCATATCATGTGACCCAGCAGGATGACATCACCAGGCCTTTCCTCTCTCTAGTCACAGAAAGGTCTGTTTATGTGTAGAACTGTAAGTAGCTCATTGTAGCTCAGAGGTAAAACTTTTGCCTCCAGGCACAAGGGTCCGCGGTTCTAATCCCTGCAGGAACCAAACCCGTGGATTTTATTTCTCTTTATCAATGCACAGACCTGATTGAGATTTCTTTTTTTATTTATTTGCACTGGGAGCACAGAGGATGGGAAGAGAATGACAGCACCTGGGGTTTGAACACTCAGTAGCTGCCTGAGAGGAGAGGTGATGTCTGAGCATGTGCGACCAGGACTGAGGAGCTCTCAGCCCTGGTCGTATCCCCTGGAGACGAGCTGTAAACAATGGATCACTAAGCCCCGGTTCACACGGCTTATTCCAGACGGAATTGCGAGCCGGATTGCGCTCGCAATTCCGGCTTGAATAAGGGGCGGGTGCGGGGGCGCTGCCCGCCGACCCCATAGAATTACATTATCCATGGCGCGTATTGCGCCTGGATAATGTGCAGGTGACTTTCTCCCCGCCCAGCGGATTCGCCGAGCGGAGAGGAGCGACGGAATCCACTGTTCTCTATGAGAACGGTGGAGTACCGTAATTACTGCGACGGATGGGCGCCGTACTGCCGCGCAAATCGGGTGTGCTGTACGGCGCAAATCCGCGCCGAAATAAGCCGTGTGAACGGCCCCTAAAGGAGCAGCTAAAACAAAAACGGTCCAGAATTTTTAATGATGAATGGAGAAAATGTTTATTATTTAATTTACAAACTTCCCACATCAATTTTACTTTGTGGCAAAACCTCTTTAATTCTTAAGTCTTGCGGTTTTCACTTTGGCCACTAGGCCTTGTTTGCACTGCTTTAACAGCAGTCAGAGCGATGCATTACAGTAGCTTCATGCACATAGAAGACTTAAGACTGACTCAGTGCCATTCACTTCTATAGGAGAGTTTTCTAGCCAATGTCTGTGATCTGGGAAGAAGTCACTGTACTTTGCATGGAGGTGAAAGGGTGAACTGTGACCATCTCCTCTTGTGACTGGTGGATCCTGTGTTATCTATTCACACTGGGGTCTCCTTTCAGTTTGACCCTCTTTGTGCTGATAACGAGCAGACAACTTATAATCTTTCTGTACAGAACAGAAAGTGTCATACTATTATTCGGCTTTGTGGCCAAAGTGAAAACGGCAGCACTTAAAGGAGTTGTCTCCCTACAGAGTTTCAAAGGATGCATGAATGAAATACTCTGCCACTTCCTGGTTCACACTGACTAACTTGCATACAGCTTGTGCTTGTACAGCTCTGTGCTGTGCTGTGCTCTCAGTTGCTAATTAGATCAGATTAGCTTCTCAAACTACTAACAGGACTTCTTATCTGAATCCCTAAAACAAAAAGCCCTAATTACAGTTCTGTTTATTTTACTTTAAATCAAGCTTTTTACTGCTGAGCAGCACCAGGGACACTGTCGGGCCCTGTGTGATGACATCACTCACTGCTATCCATAGAAACAAACAGCAGGGGGAGAATTGTTTACAGGTGGGTTTTATTTGAGGGAATGAAATAGCCAGGGAGGTCATAAATTCACTTGTATCTCCTTTAAAGGGAAAACAGGGGAAAAACAAAGCAATATATTTGGAAATGTCTTATTTTGTTGTTCCCTACAATTTGAAAGCTATTCTTTGAAAGCGAGAACAACCCCTTTAAGAATTATTAAAAAATTTTTAAAAAGTGATATGGAAAAAAAAAAAAATATAACCAAAAAATTCTTAAAAAATTGTTTAACAGAAAAATGTGAGTTAAACAATAAGTCATTTTTGATGACACATTCCCTTTAAAGTACAGACCTGTATTCTGATTGTAGACGGATGAGCCAGTATGGGTTTGTCCTGCTCACAAAGCGTATGTTTGTTACAGTGAGACAATCCCCTCGGGTACACACCACAGCAGGACAAATCTCTTGTCCTATATGCCGGTCTGACGACTCTCGCCCAAACTGATGCATTGCAATGAACAGCCGGCTATGTGTCCAGGATCTAGTCAGGGCTGTTTTTTCAGTCTGCGAATATAAACAGTCTTTGTGCACAGAGATCAAGCCAATATTTTTAACAATGAGGTGTTGAAATACAGCGTATATCAAACAATGATTAACCTCTGTTTACGTAGCACTGGACAACCCTTTAACATGGTAGAGGAAGGCGGTGTTGATGGTTACCTGTGAGGAACTGCAATGTAAACACTTGTTTTCTTGACATTTTCGACAAGTAAAACAAAGTTTTTTTTTAGATGTCTAAGGCTCGGTCTACACCGCATAGGACAAAAAACTTGTCGAAAAAAAACTAAAAAAAAATTTCTTTAGGAATTTAGTCGTTAGGGCTTGTCCCCACGGTAGGTTTTTCAGTCGGATTTACAGACGGTTTTTCCGATTTGAAAACAGACTGTCAACCTTTTCCATTCATTTTAATAGAAAATCCATGCAGCAGTCCACACTGCACGGATTTTCTGCCGGATGTTTTTTCACACCGCTGGTGGTCCGAGAAACTTAGAACATGTTCATCCTTCTGCCCGGTTTACGGGCAGAACATGAGTGTGGAGGAGGATGGGCGAAACCACAAACCGCAGACAGGACTGTCCCCAAAACCACGTACACCATTTCAAAATACAGGGCGGACTCTTTTAATTTGAATCCGGCCGGTATTTTAACCTGAAGTGTGGATGCAGCATTTTTTGTCCAACGCAGCTGGGTTTCGGACGAGTTTTTTTGGTGTTTTTCAGATTTTGGGACTTTTTGGGGGGCAGTTTTTAATGTATGCAAAATTCATATTTTGTTCAAATGTATTGGCAGTAATTGGCTTATAACCAAGCCACGAGCAACCTGCACAACGGAGCTCCTTCTACTCCCGTCAATTCTCGTAATTGGATAAGTGCCAGGTAAGTATTTTGCAACAATGTATTTTCGCTTATCAAAAGTCTGCAACACCACATTTAGTATGTTACAAAGTTATACTTGCATTGTATCATTAGTCGTCCATAGTGGCCGGTAGCTCCCATAGAATAGGCATTCAGCTTGCACTCGCATAGCTCGACATCTCCATCTTGGAGTTAAAGCGGTTGTCTCACTATAAGGATTGCTTTTTATGTTAAAGATCTTGCAAAACAAGTCACTTTGCCAGTATTTTGTCCATTAACAGTGTCCTAGCTATTCCTACCGTAGATATCCCCTCTTGTATGGTGAAATTCAGCTCCTCAGGTACCCTATAGCTACAAGACCTGTTTGATTTTTTTTTTTTCTTTCCTGATAGGCTGCCAGCACTGGTTGCTATAGCTACAAAACCCTGGTTTTAAACTGCAGCCTAGTGGAATCCAGTAAACACGCCTCTGAATTCAAAGGGGAAACCAAGAAAACAGGACTGAGGTAAGAGGAACCCAATGTAGTGAGACAACCCCTTTAATAACACAGACAGGTGGGCAGCAAGCGCAACATTTCGGGAGAATCCCTCCCACTTTCTCAAGCACCGTGCTTGAGAAAGGGGGAGGGATTCTCCCAAAATGTTGCTCTGGCTGCCCACCTGTCTGTGTTATTACATCCAAGATGGAAATGTCGAGCTATGCGGTTGCAAGCTGAATGCCTATTCTATGGGAGCTACCGGCCACTATGGACGATTGATGATACAATGCAAGTATAACTTTGTAACATACTAAATGTGGTGTTGCAGAATTTTGATAAACGAAAATACATTGTTGCAAAATACTTACCTGGCACTTATCCAATTGCAAAATTCATATACCTTGTTAGGACACCTGGGCAGTTTTTCAGCAGAACTGTCCAAAAACTGCGCCAAAAACCACAGCAAAAAAACATCCGGCGCTTTACATAGACTTTAATAGTAAATTTGCTGTCCCGCTCTGTAGTTTTTTGTAAAAGAAAAAAAAAAAGAAAAAAAACAACAACCAGCAGCAAAAGAGAGCAGAGAAAAGACACGTGGCGGAGACTACCGAATGTTTTTTCTATTAACGTCTATGGGATCTGTTTTCAGTGTTTTTTTCAGCAGTTTCAGAAAATGAAAAACGCTGAAAAAAGACTGAAAAGCTTTGGAGACCTAGCGGAAGGGTACGTCGAGATGAGGAGTAAAATTTACTGGTTGGATTCTACCATTGAAATCCTCATCCGACAGAGTATTTCATGTTGATTTTAGGTAATTTATTTTTCCCCGGTGGATTAACATTTGGAAAACGAGGCCCGTGTATCTCTTTGGGATTTTGAACGTGGATCTGCATCAAAAATGACTTGCATCTGTTTTGGAGGTTTTTTTACATTAGGTTTTTAGCCATCCCCATTGACCTCAATAGTAAATCTTCCACACAGAATATGACGGAAAAATTAACATAGTCTAAGTTTTTTTTTTTTACTCTTAAAAACAGACCGACCATATGAACTTCAAGGCATATTTTCTATTGAGGTCATTGGGGAGGATTTACCTTTGGTTTTAGACGAGTATTTTCAGTCGGAATCCGCTTGCATTCCTACATTTGGACAAAGGTTCTTGTCAAGAGGTTTTCTGTATTGGGCAACAAGTGAATAGTCAGTTCTTCAAGTTATGATGAAGGCAGGAAAAATAGCAGGTCTAGAATTAGAAGGTTTTGTGGAGCGATCCTGGTTTACACTGGTAAGTACCTACAAAAAGTCTATGCATGCAAAACAGTCAGCTTGCTTGAGAAAAATGCCTCTTACCAAGCCTCCTCCACAGGTGCTCGGTCTAATGGGTTTCAACCACTCCCATCCCAAAGTGCAATCCAATAAAGGGTGCTTTCACACTGTGCATTTTTGGTGCGTTTTTGATGCGTTTTTCAATGCATTTTTTGTGCAGGAAGGTACAGCAATTAGTGCTGTATATTACTGCACACCAATCGCGGCAAAAATCGCAGTAAATTCACGGCAAAATCGCGATGAATACCTGCAGATTTTTGCCGAGAGCGATTTTTGTGTCAGCATGTACGAGGCATAATTGCTGTACCTCCCGCACAAAAAATGCATTGAAAAAGTGCATCAAAATCGCAACAAATACCGCATCGTGTTAAAGCACCCAAACCAGAAAGACCAGCATCCATATTCTAATACCATATAGGATATAAAAAGTTCAAAACTTTATTCCACGTTTGCTAAAAACACATGATCCAAAAAATCATGGGCCCACGACTAAGGGAGAGGACACTCGCCGTAAACCGTCGACCTGTTACAACCTTGCTTCCCATCTGCCTGATGCTCTAAGTAAGATCAACTCTATTGTTGGCATTCCTCACGTGAAATGAGATATTTTTTGGATTATGCGGTTTTTAGCAATTGGAATAAAGTTAAAACCTTTTAATACTCCTCTATGGATATGGAGCTGGTCTGTTACTTTGGATTATCTACAAAAAGTGGTGCAAGGAAGACCACCATGGAACCCACAACAGGTGTGTGGACGCACATGGTTTACGTGTAAGATAAGCTTAACCGAAGTCCAATCCTACAGTAAAGTTACGGTCATACCTGGCTGTGATAGGTGTCAGAACAGCCGGTGCATTACAGGTTGCTGCCTAGTTATAAGCTGGTCATTGCCCGTGATGACCCTGTCCACCGACAAAAGGACATGTGAGCCTCAGAATTACATCTAATACAAATATCAGTGGCACACTAAAAATTAAGTAAAACAACAAGGTATATAGGAATTTTTGGAAATGCATTACTGCTAAGGAAATTAATGAAAACGCCTGGATTCTTAGTTTACAGTTTTTGATCAATATTGTATAAGCTCACCTCCACCCAATAGCGTCACAGGGGATACCCAGTCACAAGTGAGTCCCTAACAACTAACATGTTAACCATCACTAGAATTCCATTCAGACTACAAGCATCCTCAGGGAGTGATAGGAACCTGCTACTGAATTACCCTGCACTGGTTTAAAAAGAGGTAGGCGGAGTGCAGCAAGCCAATGAGGTTGCCATTTCCTAAAATAGACTACAAAACTTCTGGTTTTAGGCAGTGCACATCCATATATTTTGAAAAACGCAAGCATAGGTGCACACTGAAAAGGCAATAGCATACATCTAATACAAATATCAGTGGCACACTAAAAATTAAGTAAAACATCAAGGTATATAGGAATTTTTGAAAATGCATTACTGCTAAGGAAATATGAAAACCTGGGATTCTTAGTTTGCAGTTTTTGATCAAAAATTGTTTAAGCTCACCTCCCAATAGCGTCAAGCCTCAGAATTAGACCATGATGTGTTGGGAGAAGGTGGCCTAGTTTTTTCTACATTATATGGCTAGATATGTGTTGTTTTGGACAGTGTGCTACTGGCAAACTTGGGTCCATGCTTTATGTGGATATTACTTACCTAAAGATTTGTACAGACCAAGCATACCCCATCATTGCTATGACATTTTCGAATGTCCGTGGCCTCTGTGAGCAGGAGGAAGCCCTTGCCACACTTCGAAAATTGTTCAGGATTGGTTTGAGGAACCTAACAAAAACATCAAGGCATTCTCTTTGCCTCCAAACTCTCCAGATCTTAAAATGATCGACCATGGAGGTTGCACCTCTGTCCCGAACATCTTGTGCCAGATAGCACAGGACACCTTCACAGGTTATGTGGAGTCCACGCTGCAGGGCAGTTGAGGACCGGCTCAGTTTTCGGCAGGCTGTTTTTAATGTTCTGGCTGGTCGGTGTATAAAGCGAATTGTAAGCACCATGCCCACATACAGAGCTGTGCATATGAATGGGCACATTTGTGAAGTGCTTTGTGTAGAGAATGGAGTTAAAGGACAGTACAAAGCCAAATCCTGTTGTATTTGTTTAATTTCCTCTATTCAGATGTGAGTGTCCTCTACAGACGGCGTCTCTTTCTTTCCAGCAGACCATCACTCTCGTACAATGTGTCAACCATATTTGCCTTTTTCTAATAAATCATGGCTCTTAGATGTTCACTAACGTAATTTATTCCTGCTTTTCAGTCCAAATGTAAACCAGTTGTGACAACTCATTATAAGAATATGGTTTGTCTTTCTTCTGCAGGTCTTCCAAGGGCATTGTTTCATCTTCAAGACTTTCTTCTTTTTAGTTTATATATGGAAAATCACAACATTGCTTTTTTTGGTCACTGAGGTTGGGGGTGCTGCAAGTACAGGGGTCTGGGGATTTCTTTCTTTCATGCAACCAGCTGCTCTTAGGATGGGGTTTGTGGATTGTATTATGTGCTGTACTTATTACTTATTTTGGTGTTTTCTTGTTTCCTTTAGGACCAAGAAGAAGACAAAAGTGCTACAAGTTGGCCGGAGTTCTATATTGATGAACTAAATTCTATGGCTGCTGTAAGTATCCTCTTGGTTATGAAGTGATGACTCCTTATGCTCTCTGTTAAGGCTCTGTTGACACTACCTTTTTGAGCCTCCATCGCTTGTCCTGTCATTTAAAGGGGTATTGCCATGATGTAGTGTTGATGTGGGATCCTCCAAAATGGGAATTTAATCACTTTTCTAAATACATGTGATTACAAAAAGTGAAGCCTCTGAAAGTTACATCTTTCTTTACATGCCCTTAGTTATTTAAAAGTTTGCATTAGACACGACCAGGAGAGCTGACAGGAGTTGATCTGGCGAGTTTGCCTTGCGTGTTTGCACTTCTTATCTGATGACCGGGAACATGAAGGGGCTGGAAAAAAAGTGCAGTGTATGAGTCTGTCTGCTGTATAGAGAATCCACTGTTGTAATGTAATTTATTGAGTAAAACATTGCAGACGCTCCCTTCTTTCTCACTCTCTGCTCACCCCCTCCCTCTCACCCCTGCAGCCGTTCATGACTCATCATGCTTTGTTTATATTCTCTGCTGAGCAGATAAGAGGTAAAGAACTCACTTCATGGCAAAACCCCTTTAACGGGAAGAATAGCCAAAATTATTGACATCACAACAGGACTTGATGGACACCTTTTATAAGTGAATGGGGCTTGTTGGGCACTATTGGTGTCTGCTATTTGACAGGTCTGGCACTGCCATCATGGTTTGCATTATAATGAAAATGGTGATTGTAGTGTGAATACAGCCTAACCACACGTTATAGAGGTTATTGGGAGCTGATCACATTTATAAATAATTATCATTATTATGATTAAACTATAGTTCATCCATAAGTAAGTGTTCACACGATTACCTGCAGCGTAGTACAGTAATCGCCACAAACATTGTGTTTTAGGGATCATCGTTCCAAAACCAAGGGGGGGGCAATCACCGCCCATTGACATTCATTACTCATGGCGCGTAATTGCCTTACGTGATTGACATGTCACTTATCTCCGCACGCGTACAATACAATCGTATTTGCAAGCGGTGTAGAGAGGCGTCAACCATATTCTCGATGAGAAGCTATGAATACCATAATTCCTCCGCCGCACATCCGCCGTATTAAGGTGCAAATACACCGCAACTTACGGCGTGTAGAAAATTTTTTTCAATCTGTGCATAAAGGCCGATTTCCCACGTGCATAATTGCGGCGTTTACAGATACCGGCCTCAAATAAGATGGTGATTTGGAGGAGCAGCTGATATGATACTCTCGTGCGCGAGGCCGCAGCCTGCTGTCCCCATTGACAGGCATTACTCGCAGTGCGTATTAATGCAATAATTTGACAATACACATCTCACCGCGCGTACAACACACAGGAGAGGAGTAAATATACCCCGTTCTCTATGAGAACTATGATTACCCGTAATTTCGTGCATCATAGCGCAAATGCGCAAATATGAACGCGAAATGCGTCGACAAAAATGCCTGTCTGGAACATACCTCTAAAGCAAGACTCTGGAATTACTGAATGAGTTCACGAATCTCCTTGGGCGGCCTGCACTAAGGCAGACACCGTTTTATCAGTTTGTGCCTAAGTGGTTTCCGTTTACATGAACCCATAGTGTTATAACCGCAGCAAGTTCTTGATTAATCATTTCTGTCCACTCATGCCTTCTATAGTATTTTGTGTCCCTGTTTATCAGTTGCACACTCCAGCCTTGTCTATACACTCGCCGTGTATCTTCGGGCGTTAAATGGGTTCATGATAACATTATTTGGTGTGTGGATGGTGCAGGCACACTGAGTCAACAACTGCATATGAAATCTGCCAGTGCATAACTCTCCATACAGAATGAATATCTCCTCACATCTCTCCAGATAAACATAACAAATAGAGGGTCTTGTGAAAAGAGCAGTTGTCTCATCCCCTCGTGGCCGAGAGTCTCGTGCGGAGTTTGCTGTGGACAGCTGAGACTCTTTGTGTGAAGTTAATGGGGACATTGACTGGAACGGAATAGAGAAAACATTGATTGAAAGACGTTGCTGTGGCTTAAGCAACCGCTAACTCTCTCAAGAAAAGTCTCTACAATGTTCCCCAACAAGAATCGCCGTCATTTGATTATATAGCACTTGTATTGTCCAATATATATAAAGAGAATCTGCTATGACGATATATCATACAATCTAACACACCCCCAGTGCCGATGCCGCGCATCTTATTGTGTATGTTTATATGTAATAGGAATGATTTACTATAATCATTTTGTCTGATCTCTACTGTGCCAATGAGTGCCTGCCATGCCCATTTTCCTCACGTGCAAATCTCCTTCTGCTCATAACATCCTCCACCCCTCCCACTTCGTTGTTTCCACACCGGTATCTGATTAAATATTGACTAAATGAGTGCACATGTTAGTCAGTGTTGACCTGGTGCAGTATTCAAATACCCATAGATACAATATCCTTTATGTGCTATTCCATAATGTGACTTCAAATTATAACCAAATTGAACCAAAATAACTAATGACCTTAATGTAACCATTGAGTTAGATCCCTCTTTTTTGAAGAAGGTCATACCCACGCCCCCAACATGCACTTCTATCCACTATCATCACGACAACCTCCCTATTCCTCAAATTCCTTTGCCTACGCCTCACACACCTACACTGGCCAACGACTTCCATATCTCCCCTTACTATGCTACCCCTCCACACCTGTCCTCTACTTTCCACCTACCCCCCCCCGCCCCCCTCCCCTTCCTCAGCATTAAAACCTCTCTCACAAAACCTACACACCCCCTTTTGCTCTACCCACACCCACCTCTCACACTCTCCCTTCATCTCCTCGCTGCTCTGGGACATATCGTCCCAACCCCAGCCCACCCTCACGCATCCCCCTTTAATTTCACCTGCCCCTTACAGGCCAAGAAGCACAAACTCTCATAACCCCTTAAACGTAAACCCTTTCCACTCACCCCCGCATCCCTATCCACCATATCTGGAGCTCTCTGAATGCAACGTTCTGTGGCAACAAGCTTCCTTCATCCCTGACCTCTTCAATCTCCCGCAACCTATCCTTCCTTGTACTAACGAAACCGACTACTCCCCTCTGACCACAACTTTCCCTCTTGCACCTCTCTTACGTGGCTTCAGTTTTACCCCCCCCCCCCCCCCTCCCCGTCTGAAAGATAAACATGGCGGAGGTGTCGCCTTCTCTGTCAGATACCTGCCCATCTGTCCCCATTCCGCCACTTTACTCTTCCCTCACCTCCCCTCCTTTCGAGGGCACGCCCATCCGCATCTACTCCCGCCCTCCAACCTCCATGCTGTTGTTTATCGGCCCCCAGGCACCTGCCCACCAACCTTCCTTGAACACATCCTCCTTGGCTCCTTCACGTTTTCTTTCCTACTACATCCCCACTATTTACCATGGGAGATATTCACATCCCAATCGACACCCCACTGTCCACTGACTAACAAACTCCTGTCACGCTCCTCTTCCTTCTGGCCTCGACCCAGTGACCCTCTTGGACCACGCATAAAGATGGACACACACTCGAGACCTCCATCATCACCCCCTCGTCCTCTATCTAACCTCCTCAAACCTCCTCTCCCCTATCTCTGACCACAATCAGCTGCACCTTCTCCACCAATTGTCCACCCCAACCTGCCCCCTCTGCCCCAAATCTATTACACCCCCCCGTTGAAAACCTGCAACTCCTAACCCGCGTACTCTCTCCTGAATCATTCTCCCCTCTCTACCATCTCCTCATTTGCTGACCCAGAACCCAGCACCATTTCTACAACAACACAATCACCTCCACTCTTGATGCTGTCCCCCCCTCTCACCACACAACAAACCCCAAAATCAACAGACAAAACCTGCACATCCGACCCCACCAAAACAGCTGAGGCAGCTTCGCAAATTGCGCTAACCACACTGTGAAGAAAACTCACTCCATTTGCTGACGTCTCATTTCCCTATACAAACAATCACTGCGACACATTTAAATCTGCATCGCATCAGCCAAACAGATACTTCACCACCCTCCTTTAAACATGCGGCCAACACACCCTTCCTTAAGAAACCCCTCTATGACCCACTAGTCCTGGTCCAAACTATCGCCCCACTCACACTGCTTCCATTCCCTCAAAGCTCCTGATCACACACTTCCAATCCCTCAAACTGTCCTCAATCATCTATCACCACTCTTCACCTTACCACAACTGCAATCTGGCTCCGACACCACACAACTCTACAGAAAACCTACGCCCTACACCAAATAGTCCCTACGATCTGAATAACGCCAAAGCTCATCGCACATACTCTGTGCTTCACCCTCCTAGACCTTCCACACGCCTGTGACATGGTCGAGCCACAACCTCTCCACCTTCCACAACCTCCATCCCTCGCGCATCACGGACTTGCCCTTTCCTGATATCTCCAACCTCACTGATAGAACATTCAGCGTTTCGTCATTCTCGCTCCAACACCTCCTACCTCGCTGCCCGCTTCTCTGTTGGTGTCCCCCAGGGTCTGTCCTGGCCCAACTACTCTGTTTCTATCTAGACTCTGGTCGGAGTCAACTAATACATCGCATCTTCAATACCCACCTGTATGCTGAAGATACCCAACTCTCTCTCCCCCCCCAGATAATTAACTCTCTCGCTCCCGATCCCTGACGCCTGTCCTCCATTCCCTCCTTCTTCTCCTCACGTCCTCCGAACGTGGAGGAAAACTTGAATTCATCATCTCCCACCTCCCACTCCATCCTCCCCCTCTCTCTCTATCACAGTCATGGCACTCTCTCTCACCTACACCACAATCCGCTGCTTGGATAACCCTTGACTCCAATCTTGTCCTCAAATCACACATCAAACCCTCACCTCCACCTGCTCCCTCCACCTGAAAAATTCTCCCGATCCCACTCATTCTTAACGTACGAAAGCACTAAAATGCTCCATGCCCTTGTCATCTCACGCCTAACTACTGCAACACTTGCTCTGTGGCCTCCCAGCTAGCACCCCGCTCCCCTCCATCCAGCCTTAACTCTGCTGCCCTCTGATTCACCTCTCTCCTCATACTCCTCTGCCAGCGCCTTCACTGTCATCCATTGCCCACGAAACCATTCAAGTTAGATACCTTGACCTACAAGCTCGCCATACCCTCTCCCCGCCATACATCTCTGCCTAATCTCCGAATCTCCCCTCACGCAAATCTCCGCTCCTCCCCACCCCCAACCCCCCAAACTCCCACTCCCGCCTAAACACCACACAGAGGAGACCTCTTTCTCTGCGTCTCCCCACGTTCAACTCCACACATACCCGTCTCCAAGAATCCCCCGTGCTTCTCCCACTCTCTGGAACTCACTAACCTCCACACACCTCAGACTCTCCCCCAATCTCACCACCTCAAAAGCGACCTGGAAAAACCCTCTTCATCAGGATTTGCCTAAAACCTACAATAACCCCACCACCATACAATCCGGCCCACCAAACGTCTGGCCCCTCCACCTCCAGTCTCTTCGCACTCCTTTTATATTGTAAGCCCTCACTGCAGGCCTTCTCTCCTTCTGTACCATTGTTATTCTAATTTGTCGACCTTTGTACTTGTTGTGACCGATGTATGTATGAAACCTGAATTACAGCGCTCTGAACCAAGGCCTCAAAAATAAATTAATAATAATATCACTCAGCCACCAACAATGTGAAGGGGTTGTCCTTCCTAAGAAACCTGCTTTTAAAGGGAAATGTCAGCAAAAAATGATCATGTTTTATGTCCCATTTTTATTTAAATATATTTTTTTTATATTTTTTAGGTTTTTTTTTCATATCACTTTCAATATTTTTTAAAAATTTCTTACAGTCTTGCAGTTGTATCACTTTGGCCACATAGGTCTTTTTTCACTGCTTTAACACATATCAAAAAGAATGCTTTACATACGCCATGCTCATAGGAGTCTAAACTGAATCATCCTATTGACATTCATAGGAGAGTTTTTCTAGGCTGCTCTGTGACCTGGAAAAGAGCACTGTGCATGGAGTGAAAGGTGAATGTGGCATCTCCTCTTTGACTGGTGGATCCTTGGTATCTTTTTCACACGGGTGTCTCCTTTCATTGGACCCTCTTTGCTATTAGAGAACAACTGAGAATCTTTCAGTACTGAACAGATTGTGTTCAGACTATTATTAGCCTAGTGCCAAAGTGAAAAACAGCAGACTTAGAATATTAAATAATTGAAATGATATGGAAAGTTAAAAAAAAAATAAAAAATTCCTAAAAAATGTGTTGAACATAAAAATGTGAGTTAAACAATAAGCCATTTTTGATGACACATTCCCTTTAATGTTTTCATTTCAGTGGATAGTCCATTGCACTTGATTACTTGCTACAGGTACCCTCATAGAAACCTATAAAAATGCAACCTCTTAAATAATTTAAGATTAAACTTGGAGATAATCCGGTCTTGCCGCCACTTGCTAGTTGTAAATGCTTGGGTCCAATGAAAATATTTTTCTGAGTAATGTAATAAAAATGTGTTGTTGTATGTGCCAATAACAATTCTATGGCTTCTTACCTAATACCAGTGGAAATGTTAAGGCATCATACTTGTATGCATATATTTGACTTAGCTGTCCTAATTAGGACGACCCATTTGCTAATACTGGTTATGTGTTGACTCTGAAATGACAATGTGCCTATGACTGTGGCTGGGTCATGAGCGAGCTGGCAGAGGCGGGTGATCTGTTCCCTCACAGCTGGGTACATTTAGCTGATCAGACGGTATAGAAATGGGGTCATTTGCCCAAACAATCTTATATGTGTAATAGAAGATTAGACACCAAATTGTATAACAGTATGTGACTGACTTCATTACATTTTCTAGGTCACTGAATCACTGAAGGGCACTCGAGGTGTCTCCATATTTCCACAAGATCATTAACTTTTTTTTTATAAAGAGGGAACAGTTCCTAGTAAAGTGCAAGAAAACCGTACATGCAAAACATCCTTCACACTCAGAATATTTGTATTTGATAAAAAAAAAAAAAATGTCATGCATTGCAAGCGGTTTAAAAAAAAAACCAAGTCTTGAGTGTGTGTAACCTATGCACTTTGACTTAAAAGGATATGGACAACTTTGGCACAGACCTCCTTGGCCACATTATAAAACTGTTTATCTAAATTTCCACACTGTTGCCCATAGCAACCAATCAAGCAGCCCCCTCTATTTCAAATGGTGCTCTGAGAAATTAAAGGGCGACTCTATTGTTCAATGCACTATATGAGAATTCAGACCTAGACAGTTTTCATACATGTGGCCCTTTGTTTTCATTGTTGATTAGTTTCTTATATGCTAAATTTAAGCAACTTTATAAATAGTCTTCATTGAATATTTCCTACCATTTTGCTGTTGTGGAGGTTTTGCAAGTCCTTCACCTAGCTGTCGGTGCAGCTGAATCCCAAACAAGTCCATCAAAGTATGGCTCCTGCTTCTGCCAGCTCTCTGCACTCCCCCTACCTCATCTAAGACATGGAGAGAGCCCAGGGGAGGAGGAGTTGTGCAGAGCAGATACATTTTTGAATAGGGGATCATCATCCAGGGAAGGCAGCTCACACAAGAAGGGATAGGGAGACAGCATGTGCAAGCCATATTTGCATTTAGAGGATTATTTTGGCTGTGTATCAGTGTAGAGAGAAAGCAGAGCACACACAGAAAATGTATCCGTGTAGAGAGAAAGCAGAGCACACAAAAAATATATCAGAGTAAAAAATAAAAAAAAAACAAGCGCCCACCTTCGTCCTGCCGCCATCTTATCGCTGGGGATTTAATACAGCTCCGATCCGCCAGTCTTGGAAAACGGATTGGCACCTGACACCAGCTTCTGTTTTAAAACTGACCTCAGCACTTTATTCAGGTATAGAATACGATAAACATAAACTCCTTCCTTTTTGGGTCTACCACGAACTAAACATTCAGTATATATAACCCTATCTATCAAGGTGGACTGGATCTACCATCGCAGACCCACAAAACACAGTAACATCACTGTACTTTTTATGCTCCCTCAAAGCCTCTTGGGCCAGAGCTTCTCCTCAGCTCTGCTGCCCATCCAAAACTCCAGGTACAACCACGCCCCCCGAATCACCTTTACTAGGAGGCATGTTATAGTCCCCCTACAGTACTGTCCCCAAAGCCTGGCCTGAACTGTCCCTCGCCCACCCAACGCTACACCACCTTTTCCCAGGAAAGGAGGACCCATCCTGGCTTCTGCAAGGCACCATTCTAGCTACCGTTCAGTAAACCTAGTGTTACTGACACCAGCAAAGCTCTCCTTCCCCACCTAACCCAGACATTCATTGCACGTGTGTAGCAGTACACTACTGAATTCACCTAGTGACAGAGACCTGTAACTGCACACTGTCAGTCTGCCACACAGTGTAGAGAGAGAGCAGAGCACACACCGAAAATGTATCAGTGTAGAGAGAAAGCAGAGCAAACACAGAAAATGTGAGACTTCTAATCACACAAAACTATCTTGCATGTATTTGTGGGAGGACAGACCCTAGGATCTGTCCAGCATATACTTCTAAAACACCCGGCGTATTGCGTCTCATAAAGTACACGCCGCAATACCCCCGTAACTGAACGTACCTAAATATCTGAAACTACGTATCATACAAATAAACTAATGTTCACACAATGTATTTTGGGGCATAATTTGTGCTGAAATATGAGCCAAAATACACTTCAAACAATATTCAGAGCGCTTCTCATTACTTCCAATGTAAAATACGCACCATCATTTACACAGCGCTTATCTTACTTTTTTTTTTGTAACTGTATTTTTATTAAAGTATTTTTTACTTAGTAAAGGGAACATTACAGGAACAGGAAAGTCTGTTTAAAACGGAGTTTACACGCCATCATAAACTCCACTTGATCAATGGGAACTAAACCAAGAGCATAAGCTTCAAATAACGGCCATTAAAACAAGGCCCAAGGTAAAACAAAATTAGACCTGATACCGGAGAAAAAGCAAACGACAGGACAGGACAACGCAAATAGGCACCGAACCTGACACAAAAAAGAGGGCAGGTAAGAGGGGGTGACAAAAAGGTGAGACTATTCGCATGTGTTGCAAGCCCTTACCAGCGCTGTCCCTCCCAGTAGGTGAGCCAGTGCTCCCAGACGCAACATATAACTCAAGTTTATCATGAAGAGAACATGATCCTCTCCACGACCCGTTGCACCTCGCAATTCGCGGTACAAAATCGTGAGGCATGGAGGTGCGCTGTTTCCAAAGGCGGAATCAACACTTAGCACGTGAAGGAATATGAGGAGAAGCTTAAGAAGCATATTAGAGAACCCGGCAATGGGATGTTCAAGAGAAAGACCCGAAGATCCCACTGAACCCCTTGATGAAAAAACTCCCGATAGGACCCCCCACTGAACCTGCGCCCAAAATAACTGATGTTCGGGCATCACCAAAAAATGTAGTCAAGAACCTGGAATGGCACCACAACCTCCAGCAAGTACTTTGGGACACTGGATTAAATTTATAAGCAAACTCTGGGGTATGGTACCAGTGCAATCAGGATCTTATATTGGTTCTCCAATGTAGGCAGTGCAATCGAGGATGCCGCTCTGTGCCATATAGTCTGCCACCACAAGATATGGAAGCGCTTCCGACCCCATGAAATGCTCCCATTTGTCATAACAGGTGATACGGTCCAAATCTGGGGAGGATCGTTGAGTATAGCGTAAATACTAGAAATGAGCCCTTTAGACAGCGCTTATCTTACTAGCGGAATTGCAGCACGTATTTCATGACGCTTTTACTTGGCGTATATTAAGGTACCTTGTCAATTTTTGAGGTGTTTACGACAGTAAAAACCCCATAGAAACAAGGTTGAAGCAGCTTTTCAGTACAAAAATGCCACAAAATATGCTCTACACTTTTACCAATAAGCTGTACAATACTCTTCAAAAATCGCCTCTGATCAGGAGGTTTTTTTTTTTAAGTGTAAATTTGCACTTCAAAATACGACATGAACAAACTTTAATAGACACACTGCTGGAAACGGCAGGTCTGTCACTGGCTTGTGCTGTCTTCAGCAAGGGGGGCATGATCTATGTGACAGGTTCGCTTTAAAGGGGATGTATCGCTTCATCAGTTCATCTGTTTCATTGTGTTTTCAGTTTCTCAGTTCCTCAAACCCAGGGCCTTTTCGTCCCCTCCCAGCTGGGTGTTTCTTAACTGAAGGGAGATTACATCACCCCCCCCCCTTCACTGTTCATGCTCCCTCCTGAGTCAGTGTGTTTGTTTGAGATCAGTGGGAGGGGATAGCACATGCTTGCTCTCCCACCCCCCCTCTCTGTCTGCATTCCACTCCACATGTCCCCTGTGTCGTTCCTCTCCCTATACAGTCTTTATTTTGTAAGAGCTGTTTTACCCTAACAACCCTGCAATCATCTGACAGTCTTCTATGAACTCGGAGCACTGATCTCTTCTCCTCTCACAGCTGGAGGTTTGTTACAGTTTTAAACCAGTCTTCTATGAACTCATCCAGAGCAGCACAAAATCTGTCTCCCCCTTTTATGTTTACACGCAGGAGCATTTAGGCACCAAGGCACAATTCTGCTGTTTTTTGATTGTAGAAGCAGCTGCAGGGTTACTGTGCAGCTCCTGGCTGTGCAGAGTGAAATGCTGCCGGCCCCTTATTTGGATTAAGAGAGGCAGGGATGCGCGCTCCCGTGAATATGACCGGGGGGGGGGGGGGGCAGACAGAATGCAAATTAGGAGAGCCGTCAGCCGATGAAATGAAAGGAGGTGGAATCCGACCGGCACTAGGGTACAGTGTTTACAGAAAACGAAGATAAGGCAGACTGTGAATATAAGACAGCTTTGCTTGTGACATCCAATTTAAAAGTTACTTGTTTTCACTGTCCCCTTATTCTGAAGACCATTTAATGTAATGATACAGCGCTTTTAAAGGGGTATTCCTTCTCAGTCATTTGTTGCATGATAGATACAGCTCCCAAAGTGAGAATCAGGGTTCACTTACATCCTGTCCTCTGTTTAGCTGCAATATGGCTTAAAATCTCTTCTAAGCTGTATTGAGTAGGAAAAGTGGCATAACCCAGTTGGGCATCTACTTGCAGAAGCTTCCTTTCAGCGCTAGCAAGAAGATATAAAATACCAAGCAGGTTGTTTCAAGTTGTTCTTATCTTATAAACGCACAAAATAGTCTACTAAATATTTGGTAAGAATAGCACCGTTCAAGCGTAAAGAGGATTTTCCATTACCAACAAAGCAGCGCCGGGGGCTTGGAATATATTGACTGCTCCATGGCTAATGGATGAACAGCTACTGGATCATCTATACGTTTCACATGTAGCAGCTGCATATTAGGGAGATTAAGCCTCCCTCCTCTGTGTCGTCTTTGTTGAAT
The DNA here is from genome assembly GCA_025379985.1 of Phyllomedusa bahiana. NCBI lineage: Eukaryota > Metazoa > Chordata > Amphibia > Anura > Hylidae > Phyllomedusa > Phyllomedusa bahiana. The sequence goes on from JAODAL010001438.1 coordinate 141,642, forward strand.
TTTGCAAGGGAGTGATGGAATAAATGACATCAGTAGTCGGCGAGCCCTGCAGGGCACAGGATCGCTTTGTGCCATTGCTGACAGCTGTCCACACGTATTACCGAGGGGCAAGTCACACATTACAATAGAATGAACCCAACCGTCCCTTTCCCCTCTTTTTATTCAGTTCGGTTGCTCAAGGGTGGATGTTTGCAGTCGTTTTTGCAAACTCTGGTGACCTGTTGCTCTATTTGCCTTTTCCTTGATAAACACAATTGCAAACATGGATTATTTCAGCACTTGCTTGTTTTGCAGGATTTCAAGTCTGTAAATTGCAAATTGATGAAAGGGAATTCTAAGCCTCGCTTTCTAGGAACTTGGCCTTGCTTTTATTTACCGGCCTCGTAAATGATGTGTTTGACATTTCCTCTTTATTTTATCAATAGACTTATTTTACTGTGAACATAGGGATCCATGTGCCATTGCAAAAAAATGTCTAGGTCATACACCTTTTAAGGAAATTTCTCAACATATTCAAGCATATTACATAGATCAGGGTCCCCAACTCCAGTCCTCACGCCCCACCAACAGGTCATGTTTTCCGGATCTTCCAAGAATGCACTGACAATAATTATATCACCTGTGCAGCATAATGATATCACCTGTGCACTGCTAAGGAAAGCCAGAAATCATGACCTGTTGGTGGGGCGTGAGGACTGGAGTTGGGGACCCATGACTTAGATGTTTCAGAAAGTGACTCAGGTGTGGGCCCTAGAACTAAAACCCCATTTTTGCCATTCAGTAGAAGAAAAAGCTTGCCTAGCCCTGAATGTAACATATATTATGGCTGATTAGAAATGAAGGCGTTTTCCTGGACATAAACATTGGTGGCCTATCCTGTTTGATCGGCAAAGGTATGACCTCCGTGATGACCATCTTGGCGTTTTCGCTGTGTTGATTGACAGAGGTCATGGACTCTCGCTACTCAAACACTGAAGGCCTATGCTATAAAAGGGGGTTGCAATGATATTGTGTAACCTAAACACTAATATGTTCTAAGTTAATTACTAATATGGATTTCATTCTGTTTATTAAACGCAGAATGTTTTTTTTTTTGCAGTTCCTTAGGGTATGTTCACATGGCGTTTTTGGAAATGATTTCAGGTCCATGTTGGATCAAAAAAAAGGAGCGTCGAACAGATACAACACGCAGCTGCGGGTTTAGGTCCGTGTTGGATGCAGCAGGATCGCACCCTATACTTTTTATTATACGGCTCCTGCTGCTTCTTTCGCTCCAAGAATTGACATGTCAGTTCTTGGAATGGATCGGAAAAACTGACCCGATAGAAGCAATATAAACACGCATCGGCGATCACTCATGTGAATGCCGACATGTGTTTTACATTGCGAGCAGGGTAAAACACACTGCTCATTGTTAGATGCGTGTCTGGGTCCGTTTAGACAGATCCAAACATGCATCTAATAACGTATGTTCACACGGACAAAAAACGCCTTAGTGCACAGAACAAATACCAGTCGGATTATCCAACCGGTATTCGCTCTGTTTTGGGGCCGTGTATACGGCCGCAGGGGACGGCTTTTGTCTGCAGTTTGCGGAGAAAAGCCCTACCCCTTCGTGCCAACAGGTTCATGTTCCATCCGAAAACCGGACAGAAGAATGAACATGTTCCAGACAGCTGGCGGTGTAAAAAAACATCCAGTGGAAAATCTGTGCAGTGGGGACTGCTGAACGGATTTTCCATTAAAGGGTTTGTCTCAATACATTGATTCATCTTACCTCAGTCCTGCTTTCTTGGTTTCATTTTGAATTCAGGGGCAGGTTTACTGTCTTCCACTAGTCTGCAGTAGAAGCCAGGTCTGTAGCTATAGCAACCAGTGCTGGCAGCCTATCAAGAGAGATCAAACAGGTCTGTAGCTATAGCAACCTGAGGAGCTTATGCCGTCCATACAAGAGGGGATCTCTAGAAATAGGTAGGACACTGTTAATGCAAAGTGACTTGTTTTTGCAAAATCTTTAACATAAAAAGCAGCAATCCCTGTAGTCAGACAACCCCTGGTCCATGATAACGTTTGGCAGCCGTGTACAGACGGCTTACAAAACCGAAAACCGTCTGTAAAACCTGCCGAGGGGACAAGTGATTGTCTTTTGATTTCTGTTTTCTTTTCCAGCGTCCTCTATTAGCAGAAAATCATTAGATTGTTGGTGATTGGTTTAAAGTAAAATATAGCATTTTTACTACTTGGACAATTTGATTTTAAAAGGGTAATGTGGTTAGACAAACCCTTGGAAGATATAGGTTCACTACTACATGTCCATGATGGAGAGGGCATAGCCTCCCGTGGATCAGCAAATTTTCCATTGCTGATAATTCTGCATATCTATGGCTTTTCATAGCAGGCACAAATTTAGATTTCAGGTTCACCGGCAACTAATACATGAGCCAAATGTATTAAGAAGTGTGCACTAACTTGGGCTCCTCTTGATCCAGCAGACTACTTTTTTTTTTTTTTTTTAAACCCAAGTTCAAGTAAATCTTCCCCTTAGTACTAATCTCTGCAAAGTCCAATATCTCAGAAATATGAAATGGTTTCTCATTCTGCTTAAACTGCTGAGGGTTAAACATTATTTTCCATTTGCAAATAAAAATTCATGTTAATCCGGATGATGCATTAATCATGGTCTGTGCCCGGTTAAACCATCTGCTGTAAACCGGAGAGCAGAGTGTCATCCTTCTGTCCCAAAATCCGCCTCCATCAGTGCCCGGTTTCAGGGTTCTCATGAAATTGGCTTGTTTTTTATTTTGGTTTTTTTGGGTTTTATTTTTTCTCTCATGGTCAGTAAATCAAATGACCCAAAAAAGTGTAATGAACGAGCTTTTAAATTTCCCCCCTTTTCCCTTGAGAGGGAGAACGTTTTGGGAAATGGAAAAGGAGGAGAAGCGAAGGAAAAAAAACTATAAGATTTTAAAAACCCCTAAGGACAAAACCTATGAGGTATCGTGTAATTCATTTTCCCCATAATTTCTGTCCATTTTTCCGGATTTTCTTGCCAACTCCATGCTTCAGTTGTACCAAGAGCGAAATCTATTATATTTTCTGAATTGACTACTCTTAGAGATGATCAAGTGCAGTTAAAGAGAACATGTCACATAGTTTTTCCCCCCGGCTGAGGACAGAAAAAGGGGAGTGTCAACCTGCTGTTTCCGGCTTTTTTCCCCTTTTTCTGTAAGTTTCGTAGTTTTCGTGTATTTTAAAGCTAAAATTTCGTTTTCAGCCAGAAGAGTCTTTCGAAGAGTCCTTCAGTGTGTCAGTTTTTTTTTCAAACCCCGCCCACCTGAGACTAGCCCCGCCCACCTCAACTGACAAAGCCATTACTTTGAATAGGTAGAAACGTGTATAACTGTCAGTGGGTGGGGCTAGCCTTTGGTGGGTGGAGCTAACACATACTCATGAATAAGATTTGAGGGGTAAATGCTCTAAAACTGCAGCATCTTACAGAATAAGGGGCACAGCGCTGGGAAACAGCAGGTCTGTCACTAGCTTGTGCTGTCCTCAGCCAGGGGGGAAAAAACTATGTGACATGTTCTCTTTAAATTAATTTCAACTGAGGACAACTTTGTGGTCAGTTGTTTTGACTTGTGCTTGGTTTTCAATCAGGCAGCCAACTACCAATTTTGGCGTCTTTGTCTTTTTCTGTTGTGTTAATCCAACTCATTCCTGGTATTCCTCTACTTTCATTGACTTTCTACTTTTCCAGCTGTAATATCTTTCTTGAAGGATCTTTCTCTTTTGCACAGTCTGTCAAAAGTATGAGCTTTGTAGTATTGTCATCTGGGCCTTCAACGAAATTTCAGGTTCAATCTCTTTCAGTACAGATTTGATCGTTCTTCTAGCAGTCCAGGGCAAGATAGTACTCTTTTTTCCAGCACCGTAGTTTAAAGGGAACCTGTCACATAGGTTATGTTGTAGTTTTAGAGTATTTAATGCTCAAATCTTATTCATGAGCAGGTGTTAGCTCCACCCACCAAAGGCTAGCCCCACCCACTGAGTTATTCACATGTTTCTACCTATTAAAAGTAATAGGTTTATCAGTTGAGGTGGGCGGGGTTTGAAAAAAACTGACTCTTTTCATGACTCTTTTCTGGCTGAAAACTGAAGATTTGAGCATTAAAGGGGTTTTGCCAGGACGTGCCTTATCTGCTAAGAAGCAAATGTAAACAAGCCACACTAGCTGAGAGAGAGAGAGACACAGCCAGAGCACAGAGCCATGCATAAGGGATCGTGTGCAATGTTCACTCAAATAATCACACTACAACTAGTGAATTCTGTATACAAAAGACAACACCTTTCTCCACAGCCTCTTGAAAGCTTCTTCAGCCCCTTGAAAGCTCATTCATGTTCCCTATCTTCAGATAAAGCAGGGATCTACTCAGATAATCACATTACAACTAGTGGATTCTTTATACAAAAGACAACATATTTCTACCCGGTGCCTTGAAAGCTTCTTCAGCTCCCTCTCATCAGATAAGAAGTGTGATCTGCGCAAGCCTGGCCTGCAGCTCTTGTCAGGTCGTATCTAATAGAAGCTTTTAAGTAACTAAGGGCAGGTAAGGCAGCCTGTAGCTCTCTCAGGCTGCAATTTTTTTAATCACATATATTTAGAAAAGTTATTAAATACCCATTTTGGAGGATCCCACATCAACATTAGATCATGGCAAAACCCCTTTAAATGCTCTAAAACTCCAGCATCTTACAGAATAAGGGACACAGCGCTGGGAACAGCAGGTCTGACACTAGCTTGTGCTGTCCTCAGCAAGGGGGGTATAGTCTATGTGACAGGTTCTCTTTAAAGGGTTCCATTTTCTTCTTGTCTTCTTTTCGCTCTGTCCAACTTCCACAACCACATATCATTATTGAGAATACCATAGTTCGTACAAGTTGGATTTTTGTAGGTCAGGGCACAGCTCAATCTTTAAATATTCTCTCCATTTCCTTTATGACTGTTCTCCCAAGATCAATTTGTCTTAGGCCTCGTTCACACGGCGGATTTGGACAAGGTTTTTGGAGCGTTTCCTTGCCCAAAACCTCGTCCAAAACGCCCCCAGTCCATTTAATTGATTCCTATGGAAAACCTCGTTGTAGTTCACACACGACGAGGTTTTTACACGCTTCTTTGGAAGCAATGAAAAAGAAGTGTCATGTCAATTCTTGAAGTGCGGTTTTTGCCGTGTTTTCGCCGCGGTTTTTGTCCTGGCTATTCATTTGTATGGGTGAAAACCTCGTCAAAAACCTGATCCAAAACCTCATCAAAAACCTCTTCTGAAGAAGCGTATTTCTGGCGAGGTTTTGATGTGGTTTGGACGAGGTTTTGGGCGAGGATACGCTCCGAAAACCTCGTCCAAAAACGCCGTGTGAACATGCCCTTACTGCTATTAGGGTATGTTCACACAGCGTAATTGTGGGGCGCATTTCGCTGCGTATTTGTGCTTCAATACACCTGAAATGTGCCCCGCAATTACGGTGATTCATAGCTCTCATAGGGAGCTATGAATTACGTCTGTCTCCCCCGGCGTACAGTGCGCGCGTATTGTACGCCAGAGTAGAGAAGTGACATCACTTCTTCGTGGCTCTTGCGCACCGCCGATAATAAAAGTAGATGGGGCGGACTCTCCTGCACTGTAGAAGTACGCGCTGGCCAGCGTATACTTCTAAAACACCCAGCGTATTGCGGCACGCACAGTACGCATCACAATACGCCATGTGAACTAAAGTGGATTCTTATTTGGAGGCGACTTACCTTTAATGGGGGCATGTAGAAAGCTATTTCCTTCAATTTGCTTGAAACTGGAAATGTTATTGCTTGGTTATGTTAGATTTTTTTGTTTTGTTTTGCAGGTTTGTGACCAGATTCATAGAGATGGACGGCTTAACGTGCATATTGAACTTCCTTAAAAATATGGACTATGAAATAGCGGAGTCCCAAATACATACCTCTCTCATTGGCTGCATCAAAGCGCTAATGAACAACTCTCAGGGGCGGGCTCATGTCTTGGCCCATTTGGAGAGCATTAATGTGATCGCTCAGAGTCTGGCCACAGAGAACATCAAGACTAAAGTAGCTGTGCTGGAAATAATGGGAGCGGTCTGCTTGGTCCCTGGTGGACATAAGAAAGTTCTAGAAGCAATGCTTCACTACCAGCGATATGCCAGCGAGAGGACGCGCTTCCAGGTAACCCGTCATATGATAAATAGTGACATCTAGCTGATGCATTCTTCTAGATGAACACAGTAGGACTAAAGCCCCAGTGCTACATGGGAGAAGTCATATTGGTAGACCAACATTCATGAAGGTGGCCCTACTGTGTTCTCGAAGAATCTGTTAATCACAGAGATAGGAGCCAAGGTTACCAAACCACTGATAATCCATTGTGTCTATGAATAAGCAATGCTATGTGTGTGTTTGGCAGCCACTTACCTCCCTGCTCATTACAAAACACCTTACATTTCACTAAGTAGCTGTGTTTATGGTGCTGTAATAACTGGCGGTCAACAGCTATAGTAGCAATCAAAAAAGGATTGGGAAAGCGTACAATGGATAGCCAAAGTAAAAATAAAATTGGTATCTGTGAATACACAGAATGAAAAGAGACATAAGGAGGGACAAAAACATGCCAACATCTACGATAGCTGACGCGTTTCAGGCACTGTGTGCCCTTCAATCATAGTTTTTGCTATGATTAAGGGCACAAAGTGCCTGAAAGTAAATGAAGTCCACTGCATCAGTCACTCAAGCAGATGGTTTGCCAGGGTTGACTGCTACAACTATGTGTGCGAGTGATAAAAACGTCTTTTTCTCAGTTAATACTACTCCTCACTTCCCCAAGGTAGTGTTTTCAGCCAATTGGGGGAGTAAAAAGTGTTTACAGAACTCATTTAAAATAAGACATTTTTAACTGTGACATACTGCAACTGTGCTTATAGGGGTTGTCTCACTACACTGATTCATCTTACCTCAGTCCTGTTTTCTTGGTTTCACTTTGAATTCAGGGGCGTGTTTACTGGCTTCTACTAGGCTGCAGTAGAAGCCAGGTCTGTAGCTATAGCAACCAGTGCTGTCAGCCTATCAGGAGAGATAGAACAGGTCTGTAGCTATACTGATGCAGCCCATACAAGAGGGGATATCTAGGAATGGGTAGGACACTGTTAATGGACACATATTGCAAAATGACTTGTTTTTGCAACATCTTTAACATAAAAAGCAATCCTTGTAGTGAGACAACCCCTTTAATTCTTTATCTTTTTAGGTACACAGCTCCTATGCACACCTCCATGTCGTCATGGTTATGGCAATCTATTCTTCTCTAGCTTTGATACTGCAGTATTACTTCCACATGGGGCAGATGAAAGAGAGCATGACTGCAAGATCAGACTACATCACATTTTTGAATTATCTGTAACCATGTAGACAAATAGGTTTGCTTAGATGCTGTAGACATTGTAGTAGACTATTTCTAATTGGGATATATTTTCATGACCCAGAAAACCAGTGAGAGTCCTACGTTTCTACCACAGGGGATTTTGCCTGCTTACCTTACTCTTACTTTGTTTTTGTAGACGTTAATTAACGACTTGGATCGGAGTACAGGAAGGTATCGTGATGAAGTCAGCCTGAAGACTGCAATCATGTCCTTTATTAATGCAGTGCTCAGCCAAGGAGCTGGGGTGGTAAGAAAGTTACTACTATCACAGTAAACATTGACCATAAGGAATAAATGGTTCCTTAGAGTGATTTGAGAACATAACTTAAATTTTGGTATTTTTCTGTTTAAGGAAAGTTTAGATTTCCGGCTTCATCTTCGATTTGAATTTCTAATGTTAGGAATTCAGCCAGTAATCGACAAGCTCCGGGAACATGACAACTCTACACTTGACAGGCGAGTGATTTCACAGACGCAAGCTCTGTTTTTACATTTCTTTTTTTGTTGTTTAGATGGCGTTTTCCAATGAATTACAGTCACTGCTTAAAAAAAAAAGTTCCTATTGTATTCAAGCAATTGCTGTAAAAGTGCATGGAAATCTACTGCACCGACTTAGGCATCATTATATTCTTATATTCCATAGCTGTCAGCTGAAACTTGTTCATGACAGCAGTTTCTTCTGACTCCCACTTACACATAGTTTCAGCTTGGCCAAACATTCATTTGTTCTGAATGGGGACAAGAGAGTCCCTGCCGGACACCTTAAGAGGCAGCCTCACCTATTGGAGATCAAAAGGAATCAGGCATATTGAAATCCAACATGTCCCCCCTTACCTCCCTCTAATGTTGGTGGAGAGTTAGGTCACCCTTGTTCACATTATATGAACGGCCATTACAGCCAAAAGTTGTGGGTCTGGCTGAAATTATTTTTACTTGTTTGGCCACCTTTAGGCTATGTTCACACGGCTTATTTTGGGGCGTATTGCGCCGCTTATTTCGTACTCTTAATACGAGCGAAATGCGCCCCATAATTACGGTAATCCATAGTTCTCATAGAGTACTATGGATTACGCCTCCTTTCCCCGCTCGTACAATACAATCATATTGTACACGCGGGGAGATGAGTGACATGTCTGTGTATTGAATGTCTGTGGGGCCGGCGGGCTGCCGGACCCCCCCGCGTCGCAGGAGTACGCGCTGATCAGCGTGACTCCCAAACACCCGGCGTAATTACAGGACGTACTGTACGCCCCGCATTTAAGCCGTGTGAACATAACCTTAAGCTTATGTAAATTGACAACAAGTTTCTCAGGAAGTCATGTTTTAGTCCTAGCAATGTGTTGGTGTGATGACCAGCCAAAGCAGTAGGTAACATTAACTATTTTTGCTGTCAGAGATTGGACAGGACATTTAGGCCGAAGTGCGCAAATTACGGGCTGAAAACGGCCCATTCATTACGGTAATTCACAGTTCTCATAGAGAACTATGGATTACGTCTCCTCTCCCCGCTCGGCGAATCCGCAGCGTGGGGAGATAAGTGACATGTGAACTACCAGCGGCGTATACGCACCGTTGGTAATGCAAGTCAATGGGCCGGCGACGTGCCGGCCCCCCGCTCCCTCCCCCGCCCCGCCCCCGTCCACACGCCGTAATTGCGGGGCGTAATAACGCCCCGCAAATAAGCCGTGTGAACATGGCCTTACAGTCACATGTTTCTTTTAAGGATTTTTCTGATGAGGCCACCCCTTGATGATATGTCCTTCTAAGTTTATATATTACATTACCGTATATACTCGAGTATAAGCCGACAACAATATAAGCCAAGGCACCTCATTTTGCCACAAAAAACTGAGAAAACTTATTTACTCGAGTATAAGTCTAGAGTGGAAAATGCAGCGGCTACTGGTAAATAAAAGAAAAATAAAAAAAAATGGATACCAATAAAATTGCATAGGCAGTTTAATGTTCCACACAGGCAGGTATATGTCCCCCATAGGCAGTTATATGACCCAATAGGCAGGTATATGTCCTTCGTAGGCAGGTACAAGCAGAGGCAGGTATAGGCAGACAGGGTTTTTAAAAAAAATACAAGTACTCACCTCTCTCCCCCACTGCTCCAAGGCTCTCCCTGCGCTCCATCTTCTGCATGTGGACTTCCGGAGTCCTCTGCTCTGCAATAGTATCTTCAGCTGCATGGCCATGGCAGCGCCTGCACGCCGCTGGGTAACTCCCAGAGGAGTCGCATACAGCTGAAGAGATCTCTGCCGGGGCCATGGCAGTGATCAGTTGCCGACGGGTAACTCGAGTATAAGCCGGGGAAGGCTTTTTTTAGCACATTTTTTGTGCTGAAAAACTTGGCTTATACTTGCGTATATACAGTAATGCATTACAAGATCAGCCATTAATATGAATGGCAAGCATATAATACAGTATCACACTTAAAAGCTGTAAGTAGTGAAAGAGTATTCTGAATATACTCGAGGAATGTAACAACATCAACCTTTTCTTACCTGTAGGCATTTAGATTTTTTTGAGATGCTGAGAAATGAAGATGAACTTGAATTTGCCAAAAGATTTGACTTGGTGAGTACTCTGATCTTTATTAAAACATTGTTCTGTGTGATATATCCCATCCTTTGGTTAATGTCATGTGTGTTTCCTATTTGCCAGGTTCACATAGACAGTAAAAGCGCAACTCAGATGTTTGAGCTGGTTAGGAAGAGGCTAACGCACTCAGAATCCTATCCGCATTTTATGTCTATACTTCATCATTGCCTCCAAATGCCTTGTAAGTATGTGAGCTGTAAATTCAATTATTTATTTATCCTCCTGTGTCAGAATGTGACAAGGTGCAGAGGGGAGACTGATAGACATTGAAGGGGACACTCTGTACGGGGCTACACCATATTTGTGAATGTCCTTAGACCAGCTGTGCTCTAGGCACCAACAAAAAAACAGAGCAAGAAGAAAATAGAAGCGCAAATGTGTGTAAGGCTATGTTCACACGGCTTATTGCCGGCGTGATTGCGGGGGCGTATTTCGCCTGTATTACGCCGGCTGCCGTGGGGCGGAGGTGGGGGGGAGGAGCGGCAGTTCACCAGCCCCATAGACATGCATTATCCACGGCGCGTATACGCCGTGAATAATTGACATGTCACTTTCTCCCCGTTCGGCGTATTGTGCGAGCGGGGAGAGGAGACGTAATCCATGGTTCTCTATGAGAACTGTGGATTACCGTAATGACCGTAATGGCCGCAGTACAGCGCGAATTACGGACTGAAATACGTCCCAAAATAAGCAATGTGAACATGGCCTAACTATAATAGCAAATAGATGGCAATAGTTTCTGCTCACCTGATTAAGCTGTACTAATGAATGGTATAGCTCATATTTAAACCTAAAATATCCAGTCTGATGTTGGATTGAAGGGAGCAGCTCCAAAGTTTCTAAATACACGGGATCTTGAAGATTCTGGAGTATTCAATGGAAATAGATCACACACACGATCGTAAACAAGGCTTTCAGAGGTGCTACACCCTCAGAATTTGCACAGAATTTACAATGTGCAAAGAAAGAGAAAACTTCGACAGTGGATATACCGACACGTTATTAGGAAAGTATACCCAGTGTCAGAGTTTTCTCTTTATTTGCACATTGTAAATTCTGTGCAAATTCTGAAGGTGTTGCGCTTCTGAAAGCCTCATTTACGATCGTATGTGTGATCTTTTTCCATGTTTGTGGATGTGGCATGGAGGGCTTTTAAGAATTAAAGGAAGGGTTCAAGGTTCTTTAAGAATTCTTAATTACGGTAATAAAAAGTGTAAATAAGTGTTGTTGGGCTTCGCTTTGTTTCACTCATTCTCCACACGAGCAATAACTGGGGTTCAAGTCAATCAGAGCAGAACCAATTTATTAATCAACACAGTGCTTTTTATAGGGTTTAGGTGTGTCACTTAATATGGGAGGCTACACCTTCAACCAACCACAGACAATCACAACTATGCCAAAACTATATGGTCTATACATATCAAACCAATCAGATCATTTTAATCTATAGATCATGTCATTACTTATTAGAATATGATGACAGCTTTGTAGGATATAATGATTAATCTCTAATGACATTTAACACAGATACCATGTTTGTTTAAACCCATATATGCATATATTATCTATCCTATTCTAGCTATCCTATCTGTTCTATCTATCTTTCTTTACAATATTATAATGTAAACCCTTTTATGGTCAGAAATGTGTCCAATTTCCTCCAAGAGAGCAACTCTAATATCTTCTTTTAAAGTATTCCCTAGAGACAGGGAAGGACAATGCAGTTTCATACAGACCCTTGTCTATGTATATACCCTGTTTCCCTGAAAATAAGACAGTGTCTTATATAAATTTTTGCTCCTAAAGACGAGCTAAGACTTTTTTTAGGTGATGTTTTTTTTTCTATGAACAATAACTCACATTTATTGTTGAACGAATCATCATCTATTAATATACTGTAGTAATTTCATCACAAACATCAGCATAAGCAGCCAAACTCTGAATTACATAAAAAATGTCTTATTTTTGGGGGGTGTCTTATTATCGGGGAAACAAGGTAGTTTTGCTATTCTGCCCTACCTAGGCTTCCAGCAGTACGAGAGAGTCCCCTAATGATAGTGAATTGACTCCGCACACCGGTTCACATTCTACACAGCAAAGCTGAAAAGTGAGCTGCAGCAAACCAGGATTGTCGGCTTCTCATGTGTTTACTGTAATAGCCAATGTTGAAGCCAGAATATTTAAAGGGGAGCTGTCATCAGACTTGTGCTCCCCTTTGTAAGGTAAGCATAGTATAGGGATAGATCCACATTAATTTGAATAAGAATTGCACATAAATATGTTAGTTTGCCTAATGAAAACAATCCGTGTGTACACAGGATACATAGTTTATGGGTCCAGTGTGTCCATGAATAGAACGCTTCCCTTTCCTTCCTTATAGTGACTGACGAGCTGCTTTGTATAGAGATACTCGGTAGCCAATCAACGCTAAGAGGATGTAGGGTTGCTGGATGAGCGTCCCTTTTGTGAAAGCAGATGATCAATAAACTAAGCATCCTGTGTATTCTCTGAGCCCTTCAAATAGCAGTATATTTGTATTTATTTCTTTGTTGATATCAGGCCAACTCTTGCTTTTATTTTTAAAGTGGTTTCTGACCGAAAATTAAAGATATGCAAAATTAGGGTACTACTACCAGTCACAGAACAAAAATAATCCCTAATATCTAAAATACTAAACCTTTATTAGATCATTTTAAAATATCCCAAATTACATAATCCCTTTTTGCTAATATATTAGTATACAACACTTAAGTATACATCAGATCATTCATATAGGGTATAACAACATAGAAGGATGTTACTCCCGATACTTGTTCATCTCTTCCAATAACAATCCTCATAATACTGATAAATCCAAGAGAACCAGTTACATATATCCCCAATAAAATGTCTGTCCCCTTAGAGCCCTATTATGGCGACCAAGAAATGTTAATCGGGGTGTTCGCCATGATAAGAGCGGCCCCAATATTTCAAGGTTACCCCTATAACTCCACACAAGGCTCTAAGAGAAGGTCTAACCAGAAAACCAGATAAGAATCTCCCAACGCGTTTCCCCTATCAGAGGTTCATCAGGAGAGCTATGGTAGACCACAATTGCGCCATGATGAAAGGGCGTTACCTTTAGTATTTTAGATATTAGGGATGATTTTTGTTCTGTGGTTGGATTTTTAAAGGGGTTGTCTCACTACATCGATTTATCTTACCACAATCCTGTTTTCTTGGTTTCATTTTTGAATTTAGGGGCAAGTTTACTGGCTTCTACTGGCTACTTCTGTCCTGCAGTGGCTATAGCGAGAGAGATCATGCAGGTCTGTAGCTATAGCGACCTGCAGCCCATACAAGAGGGGATATCTAGGAATAGGTAGGACACTGTTAGTGGAAACATATTACAAAGTGAATTGTTTTTGCGAGATCTTTAACATAAAAAGCAGCAATCCTTGTAGTAAGACAACCCCTTTAAATGAATAAATCGCCACCAATAACTTAAAACATTTTACTATATAAAAAATCTGATTTAAACAATATAATTTTTCAATGACTTCTTCCCATTAAACACCGTCCAATAAAAAGTCAGCGAGTCTTCAAATCACAAGTTTAAAATACCACAACCTGGCACCGTGCTCTCGATAAATCTGTCTTCTTGGCTGACTCCGTTCTTCTCACTCTGTTACATATTTGCTTTATGATGATTATATATAGACTGTTCCTAGTGACACTTGATGCCAATTGTTTTCTGCACGTGATACATTAGCTGTTGATACTTCATGCCTGATGAAGGTTATGTCCTTGTCCTTTGAGAATGTAACATTTATTGAACATCTCTGTTTCCCTGTTGTTCTGTATACACATATAAACGAAGTGGCAATACTGTACATTACTGGCTCCTCCTGGATCGGATAGTTCAGCAAATCGTGATTCAGAACGACAAAGGACACAATCCGGACATCTCGCCTCTAGAAAATTTCAATGTCAAAAATGTAGTTAGAATGTAAGCATGATCACAGTAGTCTTTTCATTTTAATATTTTGCTGTTTCATGCAGCTGGAATCCATAAGAAAGATATTTATCTTGGCTGGACAGGTCAACAGTTACGGCCCAGAATGTATTAGTAACATGGGCGGGTCACTCCTGTCATTATAAGGCAGACATTAAATCTCATGTGGGGTCATTGTTCAGCATATACTCCAGCAAAGTCATCCCAAATTGTAAGACTAATGTATTCATATTATTAGCTACATAGTGTAGGTGGCCCATGGCACATATATCCCGCTGTATAGGTATAGCATGGCAGGTATTTTGGACATTCATGTGGCATAACGGGTACTTCCATACCAAACAGAATGCCAAAAAGTGATGTTTATATGACCTTTGTGGTTAATTGATCTTTACTTATGTGACTACGGGCAGTCCCCTACTTACATCGCTCTGACTTACATACGTCCCCTAGTTACAAACGGAGACTTATGGGGCGTGGCTGACATTTAACACTGAGTCACGCCCCATGATAACCAAGTGCCAGCATGCCACAGCTGCACATGAGATACAGAACGTTAGGTGAAATCTTCTAAAAGAAAAAGGGCACAAACAGCAAAACAAATATAAAAGCTGTTCCCTGCACTATCCAAAACTAGAAAAAAAAAGGAATTGCATTTAATAAATCTACCTGCTCTGACTTGCATACAATTTCAACTTAAGAACAAACCTACAGTCCCTATCCCGTTTGTAACCCGGGGACTGCCTGTACTTAAAGGGGGTATTTCCATTTCGCTAAGTGATGGCATAACAATTCATGGTTAGTGGCGGCTGGCCTCTGGGATCCACGTGGACCCTGAATATTAAGGGACCACATTACAGATTTAGCACTGTAGCCCCTTCTTGGTCTTTAACTGCAAAGTGGCGACATCTAGAGCTGTGCTGTAGTTCCTTGCACAGTTCAGTTGCCAACTATGAAGGGGTATAGTATTGTGGCTCCTTTTTCTCAAGATCCTTGGTAATCCTAGAGGGTATATCCCATTGGTCGTAAAGTGGTAGCATATCCTTTAAAAAAGGACCACAAGAACGGAAAATACTTGACCTAAAATGTACCTTTAAAATATCTAATCGTCCCTAACATACCCTATACTTACCCTATCATAACAATAACCTAGATTTTTCTCTTATTGGGCTATATATGTATGTAATTGTAGTTTGAATAGGATATATACAAGGTCTTTGTTGTGATCATTAATTTGTAGATCTTGTTGCTATCTATACATGATAATGTTTGAGTAGTAATAGGGTATACTAGGGTGGTGTTTGTAAAGGATAGGTTCCGGTAGGGGTCGTCCTTATTGGGACGGGATCCCCTTCATTTTTGATAGGTAGGGATTTGGTATAGGTTATTGTTATGATAGGGTAAGTGTAGGGTATGTTAGGGACGATTAGATATTTTAAAGGTACGTATTAAAAGGTATATTTTAGGTCAAGCATTTTCCGTTCTTGTGGTCCTTTTTTGAATGATGTTGGAAATACTGACATGATACATTGTTAGGATTCCCAGTCTATTTTGGGGTGTAGTTTTTGCTAGCATATCCTTTACCAACACTTTATGAAATGTGACATAAATTCACAGCGGTAAGGTTATTGTAATTAAAAATTTTCATCTAGGGATGATTGGTTTAACAATCTGACATTAAAGGTAGGTATATCTAGCAATTCTGACCAAAAGAACTCAAAAATCTCTGCAGTATTTGGGCCCTTCATTGCCCTTTAGGTTTTGTTCCCGGCTGCACTGGTGCCTATGGATGGTCCCCGGATAGGCACATGTCTGACTTACTGTTATACATCCTCTCCTGTAAAGACAATAAACATTGAGCTTGGGCAAAACTTGGAACATAATAACCTTTATGGTGACTGTGATGTTTTGATGTCCACGCAGGCTGGTTAATGAAAATGAAGTGAAGCAATGGAAGGAACAGGCTGAAAAGATGAGGAAAGGTAAACTAACTTGTTTTGGAAAACCCATGTTCATGCCTGTTAGGCTATGTTCACACGGCTTAAAATGGGACGCATTTCAGTCCGTAATTAAGCGCCGTAATGCGCAAATTACGGCTGGAATACGTCCCAGTCATTACGGTAATCCACAGTTCTCATAGAGAACTATGGATTACGTCTCCTCTCCCTGCTCGGCGAATCCGCCGCGGGGGGAGATAGGTGACATGTCATTTTCTAGTGGCGTATACGCGCTGCTAGTAATGATAGTCTTTGGGCCGGCGAAGTGCCAGCCCCCCGCTTCCGCCCCGCCTCTGTCCACACGGTGTAATTGCGGGGCATAACTACGCCCTGCAAATAAGCCATGTGAACATAGCCTTAGGGAATTCTGAGTTCCTAGAGGGAGGTTTTTTGTTTTTTTACAGGATCTTCATCTTTTGGACAGAGTGGAATGTGATTACAAAGATTGGCACTTAACCTGAACTGTCCTGCAATTCATAGAGAGCCCAATGATTTGAATTGACAGGGTTTAATACTCAATTTCTCGTATGGCGGTACTGTAGAGAAATTGACCACTTACTGACAGACTTTCCTGCAGATTACTGCTGTTTCTGGCAGGAGGACAATTTTGATCAGTTTATTGTCATGTGACCCTTCTTACAGGTAACAAGAGTCTAAAGCGCCTATAACACTATTTTTCGATAAGGCCTGCTGTTTTGTTTTAGATAAACAGACAGAAATGTGTGTAATGTAACAGTCAATGCACAGAGGGCAGAAAGCTACAGGGAAATACACTACATCAAATGTGCACCAAATTGTGTGGATGTTGGTGCGGATTTTCCTGTAGATTAAGGAACAGCTGACTATTTAAAAGGAAATTAATAAAAAAAAAAATGTACTCAACTTACCAATGCTCGGCTGATCTATTGCTTGTCTCTCTTCTTCTGGCCCTAGTGATGACATGTCCGTGCATGTGACAACTCCAGCCTGTCACTGACATGTCATCACCAGAAGACAGGCTAGGGATTTGGTAAGGTGGGTAATATTTATTTTTCTATTAAGGGGGATGTGCCACTATTGATCATTATTACCAACCCACAGAATAGGTGCTGAATGTCTGAACACTGGTTACCCCACCGATCGCTAAAATGGAGGGCCCTGTGTCCCACCATCCTTCCCCATTTTGAACAGAGCAGTGGTTCAACATATGCACTGCTGCTCCATTTAAAGTCTATGGGACCAACGGAGATAGCAGAGTATAGAGCTCGGTTATCTTCTTTGCTCTCATAGACTTTGAAGGGTGCAGCAGTGTGCCACCAATACTTCGTTCAAAGCTTTCCTTGCTGCACTTGTGCAGTGGCAAACAAGTGTGGGAGTACCCACATTTTGCCAGTTGGTTGGGGTTTTCTTTTAGCCCCCCCAATGGTGGGATCTCCGACCCATATGATCACACATTTTTAGCCTGTCCTGTGAATAGGTGATAAATATCAATGGTGGCGAGAAACTTAAAAAGTTCATCACTCTGACTCTATGCACTTGCAGATTTTATACAGATCCGTAATACAAGTTTTCTTCAGGTTTTTTTTTTTTTTTTCCTCTTGTGGATTTGGACTTCAACGGAGAAAATCCACTACAAGTCTTAGTTCTTTCAGCCATGTAATTTGACATGCTGCAGATTTAAAAATCCACATTACAGGACATTTCCGCTGGGAAAAGTACCATACTTTATGCATGACAGATTTCACTACATGGTTAAAGCTGTATTGTGCTGTGGATTTTTGGTGCACAAATCTGCACACGAAATCTGCAGCCACTAATCCGGCCAAAAGCATGCCGCTCATACTCCCATTTGAATGTTTTGTGGGTGATTCTGTCTTTAATGGGTGTACTTGTATAATTCATCAGTTTAGGTTATGTTTTTATTATTCGGTTGGTCATAAATCTCTCCATGCTGTGCAGATCTGCAGTGTGCAGATAAGATTTCATGGCTCATTCACACTGCTGCTACTATAATACACAGTGCAGGGTTTCTCCACATTGTGTCCGTTCCGCGTGCTTTTACACACTAATCAAACACGAATGACACATTCACTTCTCGGAAGCATCTCACAGCCATGTTACTTGACCTGTAGTTGTGTGTAGCACCATTATCAGTATTGTACAAAAATTATACACCAAAATATGCGTCAGAAAATGCAATATGAATTTAGCCTTAGAAAAAAGGAGCAGATTGGTAAATATTCTTTAATTGTGTTGTCCCCCATTTCAGGAGCAACGCATGAGGCAGCAGCAGAAACTGGAGAAGAAAGAGCGAGAATGTGATGCAAAGACTCAGGAGAAAGAAGAGATGATGCAGACTCTAAACAAAATGAAGGAAAAGCTAGAAAAGGAATCTAGCGAGTGCAAGCAAGTGAAACAGCAAGTGATGGAACTCACAGCACAAATCCAGGAGCTGAACAGCGTAAGAATTGTCTGCACTTGTCATTTATTTAATTCATCTTTATAGCATTGCCATGTTCCACAGAAGTGTACAGAGATCATCATTCACACATTTGCATTGTCCCAACTCCAAAGCACAGACGTCCTGTCCCGCAAATCAACTGCGCAGTGAAACTCAAAAACCAATCAAGAAATTATTTAACATTAACCCTGTTACGCAAAACGATTTTGGAGATACGTGATGAGAAGGAGAGAAACATGACAAATCCGGGAAGATCCGCAATCATACACAATGCGTCATGCTAAGCCGGTACTTCTTACAAGGACTCGAGACACTATTTCCAACCCACGAGGGAACCCCAGTGCTGCAAGGTTAAGTGCTAACCACTGAGCCACTGTGCTGCCTCCCATTATTAAATATTACATTTGTAAAATGAGAATGGGTGAAGAGTTACTATCTCCTAAGTGGAGATTTTTTGGGACTTACAGCTAAATGGACACTGTGTCTGGTTACAAACTACAAGGCGCTATAACAGGTTCTATGAAATTGGCTTTGACCGGAGGGTTTAGCTTGGTAGCATCCATAATGGATTCCTGTTTCTTGGTGACCACGTATGGCAATGGAGATGCCCAAGTGGACTCATAGGGTGACATGAATGTATTTTGACACCCAGACGCCATTTTTTGCTTACATTAGTAGTGTAGAATGTGCCTGAATTTATAAACCTGTTCAGCAGCGGGTCCCATAGATTTAGCGCTTACTAGTCTCCAAAACGACCATCTCAGGCTCATAAAGTGCACCTTAACTTGGTCAGCCTGTTTCCATCAGTAAACTCCCCGTATCATGCGCTACTTTTGCCGACCTACAGTCATAAAATGTGTAGCTTCGTTACGTGGTTGTGTTGCGCCCCGCCTCCAGAACGCCTCCCGGTGGGTCTCTGAGGCGCATTGCCAAAGTGCTGGCGGGTGCCAGATAATGCCGCCTTAATTTGGAGTGCGCTGTTTGATTTAATAAAAATCAAGAGAACTGGGCTTGTGACAGTTTTTTGGGCTGAAAGGATGCCAGACGCTTCTGTTGCAGTCCGCCGCACGAGGGGAGTACATTTCACGCCATAAAAAAATATTTTTTCAGGACAGGAAATATTTTAAGTCTAAAGCACCCTGTGACTCTCTCAGGGTGATCCAGGTGACACCTCCTAGATGGTCTTATCTTATAATAGGATTGCTTTGTCTTGCTGGTTTAAAATGTGATTACACGTTGGGATGTAGGTGGAATCATCCAACTTTAAATACAGTAAGACATTACTGAAGATAACATTTTAAAATATCTATCTGTATGGTATAGTAATTGTGGATCTTGGACTTTTTCCAGTGGCTTCATTTCCCCCCCCCCCTCCCTCTTTTACAGCGTGCAATCTGTCCTCCCATCCCAGGTGGGCCGCCACCGGTTGGGCTCCACCATTAGCCCCGAGGTGTGGTCCAGATACCCTTAAGCCATCCTGGAAACAAGAAGCTTCCCTCCTCTCACCGCCACCTACCATTATGGTCTGTTCCTCCACCCGGTGGAATGGCTCCTCCACCACCACCACCTCCACCTCCAGGAGCTCCACCTGCACCACCTGGGCCTCCACGTTTAGGATTTATGTCTGCTGCTCCTGGACCTCTAGGTTCAACCCTGAAAAAGAAAAATATTCCTCAGCCAACTAACCCACTTAAATCTTTCAACTGGAATAAACTTTCAGAGGTATGTGTGCAATTGACAGTACATTAGTAACCATTAACATCAATGGTAATGTGCTGACCGTTTTCTCTTAATACCGTATGCTGTAAAAAACAAACACATGGTGCAGCACACTGTGAACATCTGGGTGCAAAGCCTCAAGAAACCCGACTCCTCAGTTCCCAACGGATGAACAAGAAAGATATGCAATCCACTTGGACCAAATTGATGTAAGAGGGAGAGACATCAAAAAAAAAATTTATTCACCCATGTCAGACATCATCAAGCATTGTTTCGGCTTCTCCGTTGGATCTTCTTGGTCCTCTATCAGTTGGAGTTGCTGAACCTATTCTTCCTTCATCTTGCATTAATAAAAAGGACAAACCAGAGCCACTTGTAGGTATGGGAGATACCATTGTCTAAAACTTTTAGCCCATAAAATCACCTGTAAATATGAGCATTGTAACTTGTGAACTCTCACTGAATAAAATAAGGTTAGTAGGTCTCCACCGTCGGATGTGCCGGCCCCAGGTAACAGACAGTTTTATGTACCTGTATTGTACTAAAAGTCTTTGGTAGCAAAAACCCTTTAAGTCCTGGTTCTAGGAGTAATCATTCTTGCCATATCTATACTTCACCAAAAATGCTTAAATTTTTTTTTTATTCTTCTCTAGAACAAACTGGAAGGAACTCTTTGGGTTGATATTGAATGCTACCAAGTGTGTTTTAAAATATTAGAATTTAGAAGGACCTTCGAACTGTGATGGGGACCTTCTCCGCAGCATTACCAAAGCGACCCCAGAAGACCACGCAACCCCCTACAAGTCACCCCATCCCCAACCCATCTAAACACTAATCCTCCACAACCACCCCATCCACCGACAACCTCAACCAAACCCCACAATTGCATAATATAGAACACACCAAGTTGCGCTCCAGTAGACCTATATTAGCATACCTGCCAATTACTAAAACGCTATAGAGGCATAATGTATGTACGTGGTTTTCTTCTTGCAGGTCAAACATACATGACAGAGTAAGCCAATATACCCACAAGTCAGGACTCAGTCAACTACCATTACCCTTGTCTGAGCTGTATTCTTCTTCCGGTCAATCATACAGGGCAGTGTAGAGCCAAAACCACAAGTCTGGCCTCAGGCACCACCATTAGTACCCAGGTCTTGGGCTGTTCTTATGCAGGTCATACATTACAGGGGCAGTGTGAGAGCCAATACCAAACAATTCTGGCTCAGAGCAACCACTTTAACCCTGGTGTCTGTTTCTTCTGGCAGGGTCATACGATACATGGCAGAGTAGAGCCAATACCTACAAGTCTGGCTCAGGGGCAACCACCATTATTAACCACCCTGGTCTTGCTGTTCTCTGCAGTCCACACATAATGGCAGTGTAGAGCCAATACCTTTACAAGTCTGGCTCTAGGCACCACCTTTACCCTGGTCTGGCTGTTCGTTCTGCAGGTCACACATACATGGCAGTGTAGAGCCCAATACAACAACTCAGGTCTTCAGGCCACCACTTTAACTTTGGTCTGGCCATTTATAACAGTATGCGTCCTAGTTTGGCATGCAAACATTCATAAATGTACCCCTAATGCTTACAAGTTGGTGCTACGCTCCCCAGAACGCCTCCTCGAAAATCTTGTCCCCATTACAAAGTGTCTGGGCTGGCGCCGATTTCGCCAAAGCTTGGCATGGGACTGCTCCTACATCTATAGAACAGGGCTACGAAAGCATTTTGGCACAAAGTACACCAGATAACTGGTGCATTCCCGTTCATACATGTCGCCCCAAGTGTACGCATTAGTTTTAGCTGTACTGGGACCATGTGAGGTTATACAAAATATGGAGGCTTTTTCTGTGTGATTTCCTATGTAATATGACAAAAAAAAGTGACCCTTTCCATAGCATGCTCTATTATGGCAGTATTTTCATCTAGAAACATTTGGAAAAGTATCCTCATGTTACAGTACCTTATTTCGGCCCTATGCAGCTTCAGTTGGAAAGCCTATAGTCCATAGTATGGAGCTCTTCCTTTTGCATGAGGTCTTACGATGATACAATTAATTTATTGCACCAATTAATCAGCACGGCTAATATTTACTTTGTGTTGTGTGTCCGCCAATACTTGTAAATGACACTGATGTAGCCATTGTAGGGGCACCACCAGTCTACCCGTGCATGATCATTATTAAAGGTCTATAAAGCTTGTAGATTATCTTTGCTGATTTTGCTTACATGACATAATGACTTCACCGAGTCTGTTTTTATCCAATGACTCTTTGCTGCAAGCATCTACTTAAAATGTACTTTGTGTTGCTGATCTGCTTTGGCCACTTTCTATCTCCTATCTCTTAATTTGCTGCCACCGCTGAATTGCACGCAATGATTGCCTTTCTTCCCATGCTTGGCTGCTGATTTGGCTTCAGGATTTCTCCATGAACAACGGCATCAAGCAGGTAAGTCGGCTGCTGCTATCACTCCTGGCACTTACTGATACTGACTGCAAGAATGAGGCAATGGTTGGATATAAGAGAGGAATGTACCAGGCTGCCTGTACATAACCTGAATTGGATGGTTGTATGTTTGACTTGTCTGCCAGGCGATTTGACCAATTCAGGAGGACTTGTGGCCATTCCTAGCATGTTAGTTTTACTAAAAACTGGTGTTTCCCATGAAATAACAATTCTGGAGAAGATCTTTCCGTATATCTTTGTTGTTTTGTTTCCCCTGTTATTCCTTGAAGAATTTAAAGGGGTTGTCTCATCTCACTGTTTCATAGAGCCAGCAGCAGCTTTCATTCATGCATCCTGTCACTTCCTGGTCAAGCTGAGGGTAATTAACATTTGAGCTCTGTGTATTCAGACTACAGCTGATTAGTCTAGATTAGATAAACAATCTCCTCTGAGGTCCAGAGAAGCTTCAGAGCTAAAGTAAACAGTAGTAATTAGTCATCTTTTGACTGAAAGATGAGATAACACACAAGCTCTCAGGCTGCCAGCAGCTCTGTGCTGCACTCCCTGCCATCAGATAAGACAAACAGCAGAGGAGAACAAGCAGACAGGTCGGTAACTAGAGAAACCAGAAAGCCCTCAGAAGGTGATAAAATCATTTGTAGCTCCTCAACAAAAAAAAGATGAACAAAGCAATATATTTGGGAAATGTCTTCATTTAGTGTTCTTAGTGTTCAAAGCTAATCTTTGTAGTGAGACAACCCCTTTAACACTACACAAAGTCTGTGGGTTCACACTACGTGAATGCATACGTTTCAGGTATCCATTGGGGCAACATGAAAAAAGACACCCCAGTGGACCCCATATGGTATAACAGCAGGTATAGCCCAGTGTGGGATACTCTCGCTCTATTTCCCAGCGCATATGCATTTTTTGTGGGACTCGGTAGCGTATTAAATTATGTAATTGAGTCATGTAAAATAAACATATGCTGGGAAATAGAGTAAACGTGGGCTTCATCTGCTCTGTTATAACCTACGGGGTTGTTGTGACTGCGTTGCGCCATCCACAGGTGCCTTTTTTCCTGGTATCCCAATGGATACCTGCAACATGTGCATTAACGTAGTGTGAACCCACCCTAACCCTGGCCTTAGAGAGAACTTGGAAAATTACCAATTCGTCAGCTGGGTGTTACCAGTTGGGGGTGTCCTTGCACAGTCTTGTACTGTCCAATCAGTGCTGGCATAGTTAATGTGTGCAGGACACTCCCCTTTAAAAACTGGAATGGTAACACCCATCTGACAGATTCAGTAATACATTTCTAGAAGGAATAACAGAGGAACCGCACAGCACAGAGGTATAAGAGAAGAGGCTCCAGAATGGTTTTTTTTTTTTATTGGAAACAAAAGCACTTACTAAGACAGACATGTCGGGAGATGGCACAAAGGGGGAGTTCTGGGACCTATTTATGCTCATTGGCCCTTTGGGGTATGTGTAAAAATAGAAGATGCCACGTGCAGGTGACGGCGTGGCCTGTAATTGGCTGCAGCTGTCACTTGAATGATGAACGCTCCATGCTTCAGCCGGGATGAATGGACCAGGAGTGAAGCAGACCGTCCAAGTGGTAAAGTATGAGGTTTATCTTCTATTTTTACTCAAACCCTGACAGACTGATGAGCATGAATAGGACCCGGAACAACCCCTTTAAATCCAAAACACACTTCATCTAATGACCCATGTTATACAACAGTCGGGTCTGGAAAGACTCATGTTTATAGAGTTATGGTGGCCGTCTGTTGTCCACCATCTTATATAATCTGCAATATAACATTTTAACAACTGTTAATTTTCTTACATAAATTTTAATTTTGGGTTGAAGAAGCTGAATAATCCGCATCAGATATTCCCCACTTTTTTTTTTTTTTTTTTTTTTTATCTGACGTGACTTCCTTTCAATGCCAGGAATGTCTTATCTTGTATGTGCAACTAGACATGATGACAGAAAGAAGTGGCAGGTTAATGGCAATGTGCAGACATCTTTCTTTTATGTTCTTTCTACACAATCCAACATAAATATTGTAGAGAAGAAGCAATTGAAGCCGTCTCGGGTTTTCTTATCACGTGTTAAGAGAGTTTGTTTTGTGCTCACAGGCGCTCTCAAGACGAGAGGCATTTAATGCTCTGGTACTGTACTCTAGTGTTTTTTTATTTTGTTTTTTTTTTTTTTTTCCTGAAGCTTAAAGGGGTTTTGCCACGATCTCATCTCATACCTCCTGCCTCCAGCTCTGTGTGCTCAGAAGGGGGCGTTTGTGATTTGTTTGGATTACATATCATGTGACCCAGCAGGATGACATCACCAGGCCTTTCCTCTCTCTAGTCAGAGAAAGGTCTGTTTGTTTACAGAGGTACAAGTAGCTACACTGTAGCCTAGAGGTAATGCTTTTTACCTCCCGACACAAGGGTCCTAGGTTCAAATCCCTGCAGGAATCAAACCTGTGGATTTTTTTTTTCTTTATCAATACATAAAGCTCATTGAGGTTCCTTTTATAATTTATTTGCACTGTTTATCTAATTAATAAGGAGTATAGGTGACAGGAGTAGAATGACAGCACCTGGGGTTGAACACTCAGTAGCTGCCTGAGAGGAGAGGTTATGTCTGGGCATGTGCGACCAGGACTGAGGAGCTCTCAGCCCTGGTCGTATCCCCTGGAGACGAGCTGTAAACAATGGCTCACTAAAAGGGCAGCTAAAGCAAAAATGGTGCAGAATTTTTAATAAGGATGAATGGTGAAAATGTTTATTATTTAATTTGCAAGCTTCCCATGTCAATTTTACTTTGTGGCAAAACCCCTTTAAGTGTTTTTTAACAAGACTAATAATGCATTTTAGCTGGTACTTTAACCTTCCATGCCGTCTATCATGGGGGTGGACATGGCTTCAGTTATTCCTGTAAATTTGTATGGACAGTTATTAAAAATGTCCAACCTGTTTTGCGGAACTCAGCAGGGGCATAGCTAAAATTCAGGACTGAGCCCCCTCCTCTGTGTGGACAGTAAAATGAATTGTGGTAATACAAACGCCAACATTGTAACCTATTTGAACAACAGTCAGTGTTGGACAGTGGTGGATACAACGGATCTGCAACCCACATAGCATAGAAGGACAGCAGAATCCTACCACCCCACAAAAACAACTTCTACAACGGGATGCAAAGTAATAGATGTGGATATAAATACGTAGCAGTAAACCAGGCATCATTACATAATTTGCAGATCTTTTTAAAAAAGAAGGGAGAGTTGGCTTTTACCATTCTCACATTCTCTCCTGTCTGTCTCCCTCTCCTGTCTGTCTCCCTCTCCTGTCTGTCTCCCTCTCCTCTCTGTCCCTCTCCTCTCTGTCCCTCTCCTCTCTGTCCCTCTCCTCTCTGTCCCTCTCCTCTCTGTCCCTCTCCTCTCTGTCCCTCTCCTCTCTGTCCCTCTCCTCTCTGTCCCTCTCCTCTCTGTCCCTCTCCTCTCTGTCCCTCTCCTCTCCGTTCTCCCTCTCTCTGTTCTCCCCTCTCTTTTCTCCCCCTCTCTGTCTCTCCCCCCTCTTGTCTCCTCCCCCTTTTTCCCCCTCTCTGTCTCTCCTCTCCTGTCTCTCCTCTCTCTCTCTCCTCTCTCTCCTCTCTTCTGTCTCTCCTCTCTGTCTCTCCTCTCCTCTCCTCTCTGTCTCTCCTCTCCTCTCTGTCTCTCCTCTCCTCTCTGTCTCTCCTCTCCTCTCTGTCTCTCCTCTCCTCTCTGTCTCTCTCTCTCTGTCTCTCCTCTCTCTCTCTGTCTCTCCTCTCCTCTCTGTCTCTCCTCTCCTCTCTGTCTCTCCTCTCCTCTCCTCTCTCTCTCCTCTCTCTCTGTCTCTCCTCTCCTCTCTGTCTCTCCTCTCCTCTCTGTCTCTCCTCTCCTCTCTGTCTCTCCTCTCCTCTCTGTCTCTCCTCTCCTCTCTGTCTCTCTCCTCTCCTCTCTGTCTCTCCTCTCCTCTCCCTCTGTCTCTCCTCTCTCTGTCTCTGTTCTCTCCTCTCTCGAACTCTTTTTCACACATCACACCTCTCTGTCACTACACTCACACACCACTCACACCCATCACACCATCCACTCACCACACACACACTATATTCCTCTATAAATCACTTCTTTCATATAGTCTTGACTCCCTGGCAATGTTACTCTGCTTCCTCTCTGTCCGTCTCTCCTCTCTGTCTCTGTCTCTCCTCTCTGTCTCTGTCTCTCCTCTCTGTCTCTGTCTCTCCTCTCTGTCTCTGTCTCTCCTCTCTGTCTCTGTCTCTCCTCTCCTCTCTGTCTCTCCTCTCTGTCTCTCCTCTCCTCTCTGTCTCTCCTCTCCTCTCTGTCTCTCCTCTCCTCTCTGTCTCTCCTCTCTGTCTCTCCTCTCCTCTCTGTCTCTCCTCTCTGTCTCTCCTCTCCTCTCTGTCTCTCTCCTCTCCTCTCTCCCTCTCCTCTCCTCTCTGTCTCTCCTCTCTCTCTCCCTGTCTCTCCTCTCCTCTGTCTCTCCTCTCTTCTGTCTCTCCTCTCTGTCTCTCCTCTCTCTATCTCCTCTCCTCTGTCTCTCCTCTCTGTCTCTCCTCTCCTCTGTCTCCCCTCTGTTCCTCCCCTCTTCCCTCCCTCCTTCTGTCCCCCTCTCTTCTTCTCTCTCTCTCTCCCTCTCTCGAAAGGGGCGTATATATATTACACACACACACACTCACACACATATATATGCACATACTATAAAATACACTTCTTTGGACATATAAAGGACATGGGACTCCACCTGGCAGATGTTAATATTATATATATTGGGTTTTGCCATAAATGTCCGTTGTCCAAATATCTCATTAACCTTTTTAACCTGCTGAAAATTGAGAAAAGGCAAAAAGAGCTTGGACACTACTGTCCTCCACTTAGGAATCTGAACATTCGCTACATATTTCACTTATCTTGGTGTGGAGTGAGAATAATATTTTAGTGTGGAGTGAAAATAACATCTTAAAGGGAATGTATCATCAGACACAAGGAACTATTGTTTAAATCAAGTTCTTATGCTAAACATATATTGTGTTTTTTTTATTTGCAATGTCACTATATACTTAAAAAAAAAATATGAGAGAGATTTGCACCTCTTGTTCTGTAGATCAGCATTCTCCTCATTATCAGCACAGGCAAAATTGTAAAGAAAGGTTACACTTATATTTAAATAACTCTGGATCCACCATTCACAAAACACAGCTCACTGCCTGCTCCCTTTCCCTATTATTATTTATTTTAAAGCGCCATTGATTCCAGGGCGCTGTACATTCAAGGGGGTTACATACATAACAAATGTAGAACAAATACAATGATAACAGTGAATGACTTACGACTGGCACAGAGGGAGCGAGGGCCCTGCCCGCAAGGGCTTACAATCTACAATAACCTCTGCGCCGGTCACAGAGCATGCCCAAAACTCTCTCCCATAGAATATAATGAATCCTTCCCAGACTACAGGTTTATATAGCGAATGTGGCTGATGTAAAGCAATGTTGGTTAACAACAGCCCAGGTAAGATGGCTGCCCTCATATTCACGTATAGGAAACAGAATTAAAAATAATATATAAATCAAAAGCTCAAAACAGATTAGAAAAAAATTATTTGTATCAATATCTGATTTTAATAAGTACAAAAATGTATATTGGTGATACATTCCCATTAAGCACTTTTTTTTTTATTTTTATCGCTATTATTATGACTATTAGATCCAAAATATAAAGTCACAAAAATAGTTCCAAGTCTTTTTAAAATAATTCTTCCAGTTGTTTAGAAAACGTACTCTTTTCCAAATAACTGTCTGAAACGTCTGCGTTTACCTGTATGTACAGAATTTTCCAATAAGGAAAGCGTCCTTCAGTATACGCTTTAGTATATATTTTTCTTATATCTTTTTAAATAGGTTGTCTCAGGAAAGACAGTGAGGGCAAATTGCTGGGCGATCCAATTCCTATGACGCCCACCATTTGCTCGAACAAAGTAGTATTGGAGCTCCTGTCAGCACAGCACTTCCTTTTTTTCTCCCCATTCCTCCCATCTGGGAAGGCAAATAATTGGCTACCAAATATAATGGGTGGACCATGTTACCACTAAAGAAAGCCAAAAGTACAAGTAGTGTGGTGTGGTCCTACCTCTGCTGCTACTTGCTTTTAGCAGGGGATTACACTGGTCCCTTCTCTGTCTGACCTTGATCACCTTTGTCTATCCTAAAACATAAAACCTATTTAAGGAGAACTTTTTTTTTTTTTTTTAAAGCATACTTTCAGGTAAACTCTGTTCACCTATAGACTTCATAGCACTGATATGTACAGCACTGGCTGAGCTGGACATAATCCAGCATGATCGACCGTTACCTTCCTGATCATATTTTGGCCGGTTCTTATGAAATTCCTTTCACCTCTCTGCTGTGTGACTTTTCTGCTGAGCTTTTCTACTCTAGTTATGAAGTATTTTTGGATTAATTCTCGGACTACACAATATGTGACGTGAACTTGTGAGTGATTACAACTAACAGTTACTCTTTTGTGAAATTTTTAGAAAGAGCCTGAATCCAATGAGGGTACGCTTGGCTCGAAGAAGGTGAAAGAGCTTTCTGTGATAGATGGAAGGAGGGCGCAAAACTGTAATATTCTTCTCTCCAGGTATGTGTGCTAAAAAACAAAAAGAATTAGACCGTGGCTGCACTCAGATTTTGTGTAGCACTGTTGAATGATTGTTGTCCAGTGACCGATGCAGCTTGATTGTTAAATATCTATTGAGCTGCAGTCAGAGTTGTATGCTATCTAATGATGTGCATATGTCACTGGACAACCATCATTTGTTAAAGGGGTTGTCTCATCTCATTGTTTCATAGAGCAAAGCAGCATTATTTCATTCATGCATCCTGTCACTTCCTGGTCAAGCTGTCTGTAATTAGCATATGAGCTCCATGTATTCAGACTTCTGCTAATTAGTCTAGATTAGATAAACAATTTCCTGTTACCAGGTCCAGAGACGCTTGAGAGCTAAAGTAAACAGTAGTAATTAGTGTCTTTTGTCTGAAAGATCAGATAACACACAAGCTCTCAGGCTGCCAGCAGTTCTGTGCTGGATCTGTGTGATGACATCATTCCCTGATATCTGATAAGACAAACAGCAGAGGGAGAGCAAAGAAACAAGTTGGTCACTAGAGAAACCAGAAAGCCCTCAGAAGGTGCTAAAATCATTTGTAGCTCCTCAACAAAAAAAAAAAAATAAACAAAGCAATATATTTGGAAAACTGCTTCATTTTGTGTTCCCTACATGTTGGAAGCTCATCTTTGTAGTGAGACAATCCCGTTCACACTACGTGAATGCATACGTTGCAGGTATCCATTGGGGCAACATGAAAAAAAGACACCCCAGTGGACCCCATAGAGTATAACAGCAGTTACAGCCCAGCGTGGGATACAGTCACTCCATTTCCCGGCACACATGCATTTTTCTGTGGGACTCAATAGCGTATTAAATTATGTAATTGAGTCACATAAAATAAGCATATGCTGGGAAATAGAGTAAACGTGGGCTTCATCTGCTCTGTTATAACCTACGGGGTCATTGTGACTGTCGTGCCATCCACAGGTGCCTTTTTTTCATGTTGCCCCAATGGATACCTGCAACGTATGCATTCACGTAGTATGAACCCACCCTAACCCTGGCCTTAGAGAGAACGTGGAAACTTAATTTGTCTTTTGTACCTGTATTTTAACAAATTTGCAGACAATGATAATTGGAAACCATATCTTCAGACATTCCTGCACATTCCACGAAATCTGGCCGTCTTTCAGATGACTTCATCAGAATATTCATTATTATTCCTCATTTGGCCAAGCATCTATACAATATTTTACATAGGCGGTCTGATCGCTATCTGTGTCAACAGTGCCAATTATTGAAATGAAAACATGGTGTGAAATATTGTGCCTTTACACAACTGTTGGCCCATATCCATGACCTTAAAAACTATTACAGACACATCACCAGCGCTGCAATAATTATATTTCTTTTTCCAGCATTATGCCAGTAAAATAATTGCAAAAATTACTTATAGACACTCCTGGCACAGCAGTTAGTATAATCTAACCCAAGCTGGGACCTGCCATTAACGGCAGTAATTTCTGAAAATGCTCCACTGCTCTTAACTCTTGTCCTCCCAAACAGCTTCTCAAAGTGAAGAGCAGTCGGTTAAAAGAAAGTTAAATGTAAAAAAAAAAAAATCCAAGCAAATAGGTTACTTCTCTCACTAGATTTTGTCTCCGCTCATCCACCGGTCTATGAGAAACATATAAATGTGAGGTTTCCCAGCCCGTGGCGACAGCTATGAGAGCAATCCTTCTCCAGCCAGTTACTGGCTTGCAGTAGGAGACCAGAAACCCCAACCCATAAACCTGCCTCCACAGTGTGTCAGCACAAAATGTAAATTTGAGTGTGTGTTATCTGCAAGATTTCAAGAAGACTATGAGGCTGGATCCACACCGCACCGGACAAAAACTGTCCGAAAGGCGACTGGTCTTTGTCCGACGCACGGCCGCGGTTTTTGTCACGCTTTGCGTAAAGACCGCGGTCAGTATTAGCTTTTTTTCCCCATCAGCCGTACAATTAAATATATGGGAAACAGATGTTTACAACATGTTCCTAAAACTGCCGGTGCCAGAAAAAGATCTGAAAAAAATGACCTGTGCAGACTATGTGCAGGCAAAATGATCGGATTTACAGCGGTTTTAGAATCCTAAAACCGCCAAAAATACGATTGTTTGTGCATGCATTTATAGACAGACTGAATCTACAGTGTTTTCTGCAAGCTTCTCTTCTGGTTACTTTTATTATTCATTTTTGAGTTAAATGTTCCTTTAAATTACTTCAACTAGACTTGCTTGCGTTCGCAATATATGGGATGATTTCTGTTATTTCTTCTTTTTTTCAGTTTTATAATTTATATTGTACAGTATTTGCAAACACATTTTCAAGCCTCCAGTTTTAATCATGACTCTTAGAGGGGTGGTCTCACTACAAAGTTTGCTTTTTATATTAAAGATCTTGCAAAAACAAATCACTTTGCAATATGTGTCCATTAACAGTGTCCTACTTATTCCTAGATATCCCCTCTTGTATGGGCTGCATCGCTCCAGATCCAAGCACAGACCTGTTTGATCTTCCTGAAGGCTGCAGCACTGTTCTATAGCTACAGACCTGTTTAGATCTCTTCTGATAGCTGCCAGCATGGTTCATAGCTACAGACCTGCTCAGTCTCTTCTGATAGGCTGCCAGCACTGGTTGCTCTAGCTATAGACCTGGCTTCTACTGCAGCTTAGTGGAAGCCAGTAAACACACCCCAGAATTCAAAATGAAACCAAGAAAACAGGACTGAGGTAAGATGAATCAATGTAGTGAGACAACCCCTTTAAGGGTACCAGAGGGCCCCTGATATGTTTTGTGGGATGGGGGTCTTTGTAATGATGGGAGTCTGAGCACTTAAGATAGCTGTCAGGTGAATGCTCTTTCAGCTGACCATTATTCTCCTCCTAACACACTCGTACTAAGGCTATGTCTACACAGCACAAGTTTTCCGTTGGATTTTCAGTGGTTTTAGGAACATGTTGTAAAATCTGCCAGAGTCCAGGTGAAAATTTACCGTTGAAGTCTATGTAAACTGCTGGACAGTTTTAGTTGCGGTTCTGCTGAAATGCTGCCCAAGTTTTATACAAGGCATATAGTTCCCAGCCTGACCCTTAAAAACCAGTGAAAACTGCCTAAAAAAACACACAAAAAACCTCAACAAGAAAACTAAAAACCATCCAAAAAACCTATTGGAAACCCAGCTGATTTGGACAAAAAAACTGTCAAAATACTCAAGCTCAAAGTGGTTTTTAGGATCTGGTTTAGTTAGATAAACTGCTGCCAGACTCTCCTGGTGGTGGCTTAGAAGAGTTGTCTCACTACAATGATTGCTTTCTATGTTAAAGGGGTTTTGCCAGGAGGAGCCTTATCTGCTAAGAAGCTAATGTAAATAAATCACGGAGCTGAAAGAGAGAGAGATGCACACAGCCAGAGCACAAAGCTGCATAAGGGATCGTGTGACATGTTCACTGAGATAATCAAACTACAACTTGTGGATTCTATATACAAAAGACAACACCTTTTCTCCACAGCAGCTTGAAAGCTCCTTCATGTTCCCTGTCATCAGATAAAGCAGGGATCTAATCACACTACAACTAGTTTATTCTGTATACAAAAGAAAACATATTGCTACCCGGTGCCTTGAAAACTTCTGCAGCTCAATCTCATCAGATAAGAAGCTCTCTCTGCGCAAGCCTGGCCAGCAGCTCTTGTCAGGCCGTATCTAATACAAACTTTGAAGTAACCAAGGGGCATGTAAGGAAGGCTGTAGCTCTCTCAGACTGCAATTTTTGTAATCACATATATTTAGAAAAGTGATTAAAAACCCATTTTGGAGGAAACCCCTTTAAAGATCTTGCAAAAACAAGTCACTTTGCAATATATGTCCATTAACCGTGTCCTACCTATTCCTAGATATCCCCTCTTGTAGGGGCTGCATCAGCTCCTCAGGTCGCTATAGCTACAGACCTGTTTGATCTCTCCTGATAGACTGCCAGCACTAGTTACTATAGCTACAGACCAGCTGTCCTCACTGCAGGACAGTAGTAGTCAGTAGAAGCCAGTAAAGCCGGTAAACATGCCCCTGAATTAAAATATGAAACTGAGAAAACAGGACTGAAGTAAGAGGAATCGATGTAGTGAGACAACCCCTTTAACTCCTGTGAGAAGAATCAGGCATGTTGAAGATGTTTTACCCTTCTTTTCCCTGACATTGACTGATCACTTGGTCCCCCAAAAACATTGACTGATCGTCCAGTTCCACTAAAATGGTGGTTTTATCTGACATTCATCTAATAGGTATAATATGGATATCCTTGGTATTTATGCCACATATCCTGTTGTGTATTTCTTATGACTACAAAATAGAGCATTTGAGCAAATCCTAATGGTGTCAGATGTACTTCTCTGCATAAAACAAAGTTCATACACCCAACTTCTTATCTCTGGCTATAAGTAGATCACAATGAGACGGGAGGAATTCTTGTTCAGCTATGTATGCAACCAGCGAAAAATGTCAGTGATAAGACACTGAAATCCGACGCCGCGCTTCACAGACAACATACGCATGGGCTTTGGCATTTATTGTGTTTGGCTAACTAAACAAAACTAATTATGCAGCTGAAAACTGGAGAATGTTATTGTGAGATGAACTGTTAAAAAATACACATGTTTTTGGGTCGCCAGTAAGACTTCTATCTAAGAGTCACTTTAATCTGTCCCTGTTCCCAAAAATGAAATCTAACAGATTGATTTGAGTCTGGGTTGCTTATCAGGACCACCCAGTACCATCCAGCGTAATTGCGGGGCGCAAACTCCTGTGACGCTTGGGGAGGGGGGGGCCATAGAAATGCATTACTCATGTCACTTATCTCCCCAGCGCATACAATACGATCGTATTGTACGCCCGGGGAGAGGAGGCGTAATCCATAGTTCTCTATGAGAACTGTGGATTACCGTAATTATGGGGTGCATTTCGCTCGTATTAAAGCACAGTACGTCGCGAAATGCATCCCAAAATAAGCCTTGTGAACATACCCTTAGAAGTTGTTGTGCCTTGTGCTTCACAATACTCCAGGATTAGTGCTATACCAAGTGCTCTAATACCTAGGTCTAATTTAGGATGTGATCACACAGTGATTTGCCATCTGTCTGGATACCATTAAAAAGGTACCTCGGTAGGTACCACCGTGGGCTCATAGAGGAGAATAAAGCACAAAAGTCCTCATGCCGGTTCATACCGATTGGATCCAGAGTCTTCTGCTGTGTGTTCAGCACCAGGGACAACACGTCAAATAGCTGCTGTTGCAACTTTCTGTGTTGATGACTCTTAAATCACAAGACTTTGCAAATCTGATTGCAGCAAATAATTTCGAAGACAAATTTGGTCTTTTCTTATTTTCCACATGACCACTTTCCCATTGGAAAACTTGTCCTTGATCCATGATGGTGGCTTTGAAGATGGCAGCCATGTTTCAAACATAGCCTAAAACATAGGCCCTCTCCCCCATTACTTACTGGGGTAGCCCTTTCTTTTCTGTAATTAAAGGGTGTCCTGGGACTTTTGACTTGTCCCGTATAGTATGTCGTTCACTGTGGAGTAGATCAAAGAACTATTTCGTTCTAGGTCCCCGTCCTCCTCCTCATTTCAGTGAAAATCTTCCTAATCTCTAACTATGCTGGAAAGAGAAAATCCGTCCTCCGTTAATGTCCTGCAGAACCAAAGCTAAAAATAAGCCTGTGGCCTTTTTCCAGTTCAGATCTCCTTATCCAGCCACTTTGTTTACTAAGGAAATCTCTAAGCACCTTCCTG
This sequence comes from Phyllomedusa bahiana, assembly GCA_025379985.1. NCBI lineage: Eukaryota > Metazoa > Chordata > Amphibia > Anura > Hylidae > Phyllomedusa > Phyllomedusa bahiana. The sequence continues at coordinate 176,822 of JAODAL010001438.1, forward strand.
GTCACTTGATGTTCTATGAACGGAGAGTCTTTTCCTTTTATAACTTTTTGTGACGCTGTGCTGCTGACAGCTCTAATGTATGATGTGGAAAAAACTTTTCTCCCCTTCTGTGTCTACACCACACCCATGAGAAATACAGCCAGCAGATCTATTGTCATGAAAGGTTTATTGCTCCCAGCACATGGAACTTGCTTCTGCTTGACAGACCTCATCCTGATGGCTCAATGCAGCAAAACTGGAATGTAGATCTAATCACGGACGGAGCACGTTTCATCTTCACAATCATTTTTTTTCCCACAAGTTCCTTAAAATGTAGATTCACCTTATATGAACCTGCTACATTATATTGGGAATCACTGAACCGTTCCCTTATTTAGGGTGGCTGTTGAAATAGTTACCCTCTACGTTGGGACAGTGCTCCAAAGACGATGCTTCATGGAGTCCATTTGCTTAGGCATCGTGCAACTCACTAGACCAAATTATAAACCAGCATTGAGTGCTGGAAGATTTCTGCTCCAAAGACTGCAGAATTGTTAAAGGGGTTTTGCCACGATCTCATTTCATTCCTCCTGCATCCAGCTCTTCAGCTCTGTGTGCTCAGAAGGGGGCGTGTGTGATTTGTTTGAATTGCATATCATGTGACCCAGCAGGATGACATCACCATGTATTTCCTCTCTTTAGTCAAAGAAAGATCTGTTTATGTGTAAAACTGTAAGTAGCTACATTGTAGCTCCGAAGTAAAACTTTTCCCTCACAGCACAAGGGTCCTTGGTTCAAATCCCTGCAGGAACCAAGCCTGTGGATTTTTTCATCTTTATCAATGCACATACCGCATTGAGGTTTCTTTTTTTAATTTAATTGCACTGTTTGACTAATTACTGAGAAGCACAGAGGACGGGAGTAGAGTGACAGCACCTGAATTTGAACACTAAGTAGCTGCCTGAGAGGAGAGGTGATGTCTGAGCATGTGCGACCAGGAGTGAGGAGCTCTCAGCCCTGGTCGTATTCCCTGGAGATGAGCTGTAAGCAATGGAGCACTAAAGGAGCAGCTAAGACAAAAACGGTGCAGAATTTTTAATAATGATGAATGGTGAAAATTTTTATTATTTAATTTACAAACTTCCCACGTTAATTTTACTTGGTGGCAAAACCCCTTTAATGCAGCTTTGGAATCCAATACAGGTTGTGACTTGGTATCGGAACAAGATGGGTGACTAGGGCTTTCTCTACACAGCGCAGGATTTTGGTCATTTTGTAAGCAGATTCACTATTTTGAATCCGTTGAAAACGCATTCTGCGGAATGACGTCCCATTCCTGCAGCCCCAATGTACTGGGTCACCGGGAATCTGAAATCCGACTGTCGTTTATTTTGCATAAAAAGCCCGGTGCGGCGCGGTCCAGCAAAGTGAAAATGCCGTTGGATTTTGGCTGGCTTTTTCGCTTTGCTTTGTGGCCCTTGCCTCATAACTTGTAAATACATGCACTACAATCTGTAGAATAAGGCAGCCCCACTACAACGTTCCGACTACATCTTCCACTATTACAAAAGAGACTTACGGGTAATGCCTGGCAAATTGTAGTTCCATGTTACACAGCAAATAGTAGCTGTGGAACTACAAGTGCCAGCATGGCACAGCAGCACATGAGGTGAAATCTTCTTAACAAGGGTAGAGACAGCTAAACTAATGTAAAAACTCTTTCCTGTACCATCTGAAACTAAAAAAAAAAATAACCTTTTTTTGCTGGAGTTACATTTAATAAATATACCTGTTCCGATTTACAGACAAATTAAATTACAGAATAAAGTCCCGTAACCCAGGGGGCTGACTGTAATCATATTTACACCTGCATTGGCCTATATACATCTGTTTTAAAGAGGTATTCCCACCATTTATGCTGCATCTGTACCCTCTATATAGATGCAGCTACTGTACAACCGAATCACTGTGGTCCTGTTCAGAGTCTTGGAGTCGACACGCCATGTTATTGGTCATTTAATGGTATATAATATAAATGTCATAGATAGGGAATCCCCTTTGTCTCTCTATAACTCCTCCCTGGCAACTGCATAACAAACTACCATGCATATGACCCTTGGCTATGTATTGGGATAAATCGTTCTATGCATTTCAGTTGGGTCAAGTTTGACTCAGCATGGTTTTAACAAATACAAAGCTGCGGCTGTTGCAATGGAGATGACCTATAAACAGCTTTCGAAGAGTCTGAGTTAATCCCTCTCTTGCCCTGATTCCTAAGACTTCTTAGAATGAGGTCATGGCTGCAAGAACCAGACATCAAGTGACCTCTTATTCTTTGGTTTTGCTGAGCCAAACATAATACTAAATACAAGATGGCTGACATGCTGTAATTGTTAACAGGTCCTTTATCTAGATAGAGAATGCATTTTTCTTATTTTATACTACTTATGGAAAAGTATTAAGCTTAACACTTAAACACTCTGCTCTGTGGGTTTTACGAAGTATCCCCAGACTTTGATAAATGTAGACCAAGCCGGCTGTGGATTTATAAAAATGCAAAACCTATCTGCATGGATTTTTTCAGAGGCTGAGAATAAAAAAAAGTCTTGTTTACTTAAAAGGGTTGTCTTACTACATTGATTCATGTTACCACAGTCTTGTTTTCTTGGTTTCATTATGAATTCAGGGGCGTTTTTACTGGCTTCTACTAGGCTGCAGTAGAAGCCAGGTCTGTAGCTATTGTGACCAGCACTGGCAGCCTTTCAGGATAGATCAAACAGGTCTGTAGTTATAGCAACCTGAGGAGCTGATGCAGCCCATACAAGAGGGATATCTAGGAATAGGTAGGATTCTGTTAGGCGTTTAGGTTCACCAGGGGAGTGCCCCTCTTGGTGACTCTGCACTCTGACTCATAAAGTGGGGCACCATGTTAGGGATTAGTCATGATCGCAGAGCCGTCTTAACGATGCATTATGGGTCCGGCAGAACACTGCAGTGGGCCTGCCAAAATACAATGATCTCACACTAGGTTATGCTCGAGGCCACTCTCAAAGGCACACTACATAATTATCACAGGACTTGTCTGGAAACCGCAGTCTACAAGACTGATCGGCAGCATGGGAAGCCTTGCACCTTCCCATCATGGTATTATTTGTTTGCACATTAAAATACACAATGCAGCTAAATAGCAAAGCTTTTGGGGAAAGCAGCCATAGCCTTTTCGTCTGTGGCCTTTGAGTAGAAATGAAATTTTTCAGCAGATGTTGGGCTTTTTAGGTCCACCAGGGGAGTGCCCCTTTTGGGTGATCTCATTGATCTAAAGTGGGGCACCATGTTAGGGATTACGTCCATATACGCAGAGCCGTTTTAACAGCATTATGGGCCCCGGGGCAAACACTGCATGGCCCTCCCCCCCAAATTCATGATCTCCCTAGTTTGCTGGGCCCCCATCTAAAACACCCCATATTATCACGCAACTTATGTCGGACACCGGGGCACCTACAAGACTGATCGGCAGGGCAGGAAGCCTTTGGCTCCCTTCTCCATCATGGTACTTATTTGTTTGCACATTCTAAAAATACACAACCAGTAAAATAAGCAAAGCCAACCAAGGGATCCTGGATATGTTTCTTGTATTCCTGGGACACGCATACCACACCTGGGGCCCCTATACTTGTGGGTCCCCCGGGCAATTGCCTATTGCGCCCAATGAAAAAGATGGCCTTATATCAGGGCTGTGGAGTCGGCAAGCCGAAGCCCTGACTCCAACTCCACAGACCTGCCTTATATGTACATTGATAGGATACGCCTTGAACAGAAGCTGACTCACTGGCTTCTATGGAAGAGTGTTGTGGGCATGCTCTATGGCCAGCAAAGGAGTCACTGTGCAGGGGGTGGGGGTGGAGCTGTGACCATAACCTACTGTGAATGGTGGATCCTGTGTTATCTTTATACAGGTGTCACCTTTCATTGTAATCCTGACCATAATGAGGAGACTGCTAAGAAGTGATTCCTCAGAACAGGAAGTCTAAGGCTATGTCTACACAGCATGGTAATTTCATTGTATTTTTTGGCTGGTTCAGTATTTAGAATCCGCCAAAAATCCGATGGTGCGCTGTGCTGCATAGACAGCAATAAAAAATGAAGACTGAAAAGCAGTCCCATAGACTTGTATAGTAAAAGTGCTCTGTTGTCTCCACAGAACATCTTTTTTCTGCTCGTTTTTGTTGCTGGTCATTTTTTGGCGCATTTTTTGCAGAAATCCACAGTTAATATAATGCAGTGCATTTCTGCAAGAAAAAAAAACCCTCCAAAAAACGCAGCAAAAAAACTCAATTTTATAAACGATTTTCGGATTTGGTTTTCAGTGAGTTTTTTGTCCAATGCAGCGTAGACATAGCCTTAATGTATGAGGCCAACAGCAAATCAGAAAACCGATCGCAGTTTTACGACAAACCTGCACCTAATCGCGGTCTAGCAATGTTAAAATGCTGTCGGAGTTTGGACGGCATTTAACATTTACTGTGTATACATAGCATGAGGCTATCTCTATACAGCACTGGCTCTTGGTGGGATTTTCAGCGGGTTCAGTATTCAGAATTTGCCGAAAATACAGCTATAACCAGTGCCCTGTAGACAGCAATAAAAAAAAAATCTGTGCTGTGTTTACACAGCACAGATTTTTTTTCGGGTCAATGTATGGAGCGGCAAATCCAAAAACCAAGCACAGTTTTGTTTTTTTTGTTTTTTTTTAGCACAAACCTACGGCAAAAAACTCGGTACAGCGATGTTAAAATGTTATTGGATTTCGGACAGCATTTTAACATATACTCTGTAGACACAGCCTTAGACTATTATTAATCTTAATAGCCAGAGAATTTCAGGATTTTAGGTTTTTTTTTTTTTTTTTTTTAAGATCTAGATGAAATGAAAATTAAAAAAAAAAAAAAATCACCAAAAGTTCTTAGTGTTTGTAAACCTAAAATCATGTCATTTTCTGATGACACGTTCCCTTAACTTGGAGAGGAGCGATCAATGACTTCAAGCACTTTAGGGTGATATTGCATCTTTTTTTTGTTGTTTTTTTTGTTCTTAGTTTCTTTTCCATAGGCTTCTCTATGTGACTTTATAAACGCTCCAAAAAATATTAAGAAATGTCTGAACTGAACAGAATACCATCCAAAAACTGGTCGTAAAAACCATAAAACTATATTAAGAAGGCTTTTTATTATAATTTTTGGGGTTTTTAATGAACACAATGCAGAGTTCACTACCACGTAAGCATGTCAGCTTTCAGCACCCCCTCCTAAGTAAACAGACCTTGACGTACTGAACCTTGAGCGAGCACTGGTGGCGGAAATTAAACACCTAAGGGATTATTTAATAAGCCTCAATTGTTTTTAGTGATTAGACGATGACCCCTTTGATCTGATGTCTTGCACTACCCCAACCTAATTCCACAAACACCCCTGAGCTATTAACATTTGCCAAGAAGAAAATATTTCTTCATATCGAGTGCCTGCACATACACAAGCCGCCTTGTTCTGTTGAAAACTCGCTGTACAAACGGAGTCATAGACTTTTACAAAATCTGGACTACACTGTATTGATCCGCGACTCTTCCTTGTTTACTTATCAGAACAGAATTTTATATTTTGTATGGTGGATCCAAACACAGATTAATCTAATTCAATGGGGGATAACCCACTGTCCTGTTTGACAATGAAGTTTTTTTTTTTCCCTGAAGCCACACGGATTACGTTAAGTCATGTTTCATTTCTGCATCAAGAATTGCAAAATCCACAACCACTAAATGACCCCACACCTGCATGCAGTATTAGGCTATGTTCACACGATGTACTGCGGCACGCTTTTGGGAGCTCACGCAGATACGCTCCTAATCTCGCGTTGTGTGTGAGGGGGGGGGGAGCGGCAGCCCGCTGGCCCCATTGACATTCATTACTCGCGGCGTGTATTCACCGCAAATAATTGACACGTCACTTATCTCCCCGCGCGTACAATGCGATCGTATTGTACGAGCAGGGAGAGGAGGCGTAATCCATAGTTCTCTATGAGAACTATGGATTACCATAATTTCGGTGCGCATCTCCCCAGTATTAGAGCGCAAATACGACGCAAAATGCACGCTGAAATTACGCCGTGTGAACAGCCATTTTCCTCATACAGTAGATGCAGTGTGACATCACAGCCTCAAGCCGTTTACTGCGTTAATTTAAAATATGCACATGGCTTAGTCGTCTTAAAAAATAAATATTAATAATTGAAGCTATAGCCGTTAAATCCCCTGTTACTCTTGTGTTGTCTGTGGGCTTTGTGTACTTGCGGTGACACTAGATGTAACAGAGTGAAATTTAGAAATTAGTATGACCCCTTTAAGCCATACTTGCCAACTTTTGAAAGTGGCCTTCAGGGAGATTTTGAATTGCAGCTTGCCGCCTTGATGGCATGAGTTGGCCACACCCCCTGTTTTACATGACACACCCTCTTTTGCACGAAGCCACACCCCTGTGTCACATCTGTGCAACAGCTTTGGAGGAAAGCTGATAACGGATATGGTATCTGTCAGCTTTACTAGCCGTTGGATCTCCTGACCAGCACCCAAGCTGGGTAACAGCTCATCAATCAGCTTTCCTTCAGAGCCGAGCTACAATGTGGTCCCTCTGCACCAAGTGATGTCAGGGCGGCCTCTCATGATGCTTTACCCTGGCGCGACTACTAGTTTCAGAACAACCCACAGCCAGTAACTTGTGACTGTTTGCCCCCCGTTTCAGCCATATGTGCTGCACTAGTGTATATAGTGCAGAATATAGCAATTCTGTCCCACAAATATGTGATCATTTTTTAATCTATAGCTACAGTGTGGATGATCCATGATATATGTCTGATTACTTTTTAGCAGGTGCTCAGGCTCATCCACCTCATTTAAATTTTTAAATATAGGACAAGTTTTATCCAGTTGAAACCTAAAGTTTCCATACACTATATAGAAAAAGACGCATACCCTGTTTCCCCAAAAATATGACAGTGTCTCAGATTAATTTTTGCTCCTAAAGACGAGCTAAGACTTCTTTTTGGGGGATGCCTTATTTTTCCATGAATAATAATTCACATTTATTGTTGAACAAAAAATCCACATGTATTAATATACTGTAGTGATTTCATCACAAACATCCGCATAAGCAGCCAAACTCTGAACTGCATAAAAAAAAATGTACTATGTCTTATTTTCGGGGGATGTCTTCTTTTTGGGGAAACAGGGTATGCATGTTTTTCTCACTATCTGACATGAAACCTACCATTGCAGGGGATTTAATAACTCTTCAGGGAGCCCGGGAGGACTCCCCCTTTTCAGTAGCCGCCTGTTCTGTATCTACAGCTCCTATGATTACTGTCATATTAAGTGTACACAGATCATACAGTCTCTTCCTTCCTATTTGTCCCTTACTTTTTGGTAGGTTGCCAAGTAGGGAAGCAATAAAACAGCCACTGTTTCCAATGCTGACTGCATATAGATACTTGGGTGGGAAAGATTTTTTTATTGACCTGCCAGTTTTATGTAGAAGAAGAATTACAATTCCTATAAGCCAACTGCACACTATTATATTTTACACAGCCTTTACCTGATAGATAAAAAGGTGCCAAACCTGCATAAGTCCCCCCCCCTCAGGTGTCCCAGGGTATGTTCAAACGGCATTACTTGGGCCATATTTTAGCGCATTTAATGCGCTGGAAAACGGCGCAAAATCAGCCTCAGGCGAGCTTCGATCTTCCTTCATTGAATATTATGTGAAATATTGCTTGCTGTTCACATGAAGCGTATTTCACAAGCGTAATTGAGAGCAGTTTTTTTGGGGGGAAGGAAGGGGAGGGGGCGCAATTATGTCCATATAAATAAGTGATGTCAATTCTTGAGGTGTTTTTCGCTCCTAAAATCCCCATAGAAACCAATGGGGATAGGAATTTTCAAAACATGCTTCAAAATCCGCCTCTAATCAGGTGTTTTTTGAAGCTGACGTGTAAGTCGATTAAGAAACGTAAATTTACACTTCAAAAACCGCCGTGTGAACATACCCAAGTAATTTTCATATAGTTTTTGATGTTTTTTTCCCTGCGGACAAGTGTGTGCAGCTACATCTTTTTTTGGTGCACTTTCTCCATTATAATCGCTATTCATCCTGATTTGCAACTGAGCAAATACCACAAAAAAACCCATACAGTAACCTGCCTGCACACCACAACTGTGGAAAAAGAGCCACTGACCCAAAATGCAAAGAAAAAAAACACAAAGAAAAACACCCTGTAGTGTTTCACATTTTCCTATTGACTTTCAGCTAACATCTGTGTGCCACAGCTTTTTTTTTTTAATGGGGAGTGGGGAGCTTGCAAAGAGGTACCTAAAACTGCATGTGACACCAGCCTTAAGTTGATTGTATGATCCCAGTGTTTGGGTTTGAATTCGACAAGTGTGGAGCTCTCCAGTCCTGTTCAGCATTCTAGCAGTCAGGAATCTTATATTTTAATCTCTGGGTTTAGTATCCACGAAGCGTATTGGGAACAGGTGTTAACTTGCTCCACAATGTGGTGGAAATTCTTTGTGTGACAATATCTTTACCATGTCGAGGTTCTGCATGGACTTGCACAAGTTCAGTGTTGCCTGTAGTCTTTGATGATTAATGGTGCGATATGTTATACACATGCACCAGAAAAAGGTATTGTGATTGGGGGGGGGGGGGGGAGGGTGGAGCTTAGACAAAAATCTGCAGAACTCTGGAGCCGCGGTTTATCATCTGCCAGAGAGATCTGCTTAAAAAAAGAATAGATTCCAGGGACACACATTAACGAAACCAACGTTAATGGGATGCCAGACACGGTCTTTTCCATTGGGCACACTAGGCAGTTGCCCGGGGGCCCCAGTCAGTCAGCAGTATGGGGCTAATATTTGATTCTTGTATTGCAGAATTATTAGGTAACTGTATATAACAATCATTTAGAAGTATCAGACATAGAAAATTGTAGCTAAACACTGAATATATGAATTATTTCCAAGTGCTTCTCTGCTACATCTAGTACATATGGAAATTTAAGACTCTTAGGCTATGTCTCCACTGCATCAGACAAAAAACAGCCCGAAAGCAGCCGTTTTTTTCTCCGATGCACGACCGTGGACCGCGGTCGCTTCGCTTATTTTTGCCGGCATCCATACAATTGTATTGTAGGGGAAGATGCCAAGAAAACTAAAAGCACCGGTGTAATCTACAACATGTTATATAATACGCCGGCGCCAGAAGACGAGCAGAGAAAAGACGAACTGTGCAGACTGCAGCTCGTCTTTTCTATCGCCGTCTATGGGGCCGCAGGAATGATCGTATCTTCGGCGCTTTACGGCGCGCAATACGGCTGAAATCCGTACCAGAAATAAACCGTGTGAATGAGGCCTTAGAGGACATGTATGAAAACTGTCTTGGTCTAAGTGCACATTTTTGATCAAACCTGTGAGGGCCCATCCACCAGCAGTAAGGTGGCCTCAGTTCAGATAAGGACCGTATTTTGAATCTCACCTCTCTTGCTGCTCTTCCAGGCCTCCATACTTTTTAGGGCATGAGGATCCCAGCTATACTCTGTTTTGGCACTGCTCTGCTTGAGGAAACTGGACATGATTGGGTGTGCTCGAGGGAAGTTAGAAGTGCGTTCTGGTGGGATGTCATGTGCTTGCTCAGGGCACAGTGCAATACTTTGCCCATTATATTGTTAAGACAGCACTGATGCCAGATCCAGTAGTCACCAACCTGTAGCTCTTCTGCTATGACAAAACTACAATTCCCAGCATGCTCTGCCTTGCATTAATACATTCTGTGATGTTTCCATTTGTGTAGGTTAAAGTTATCGAATGAAGAAATCAAACGTGCAATTCTGACAATGGATGAGCAGGAGGATCTCCCAAAAGACATGCTGGAACAGGTGAGGGTGATACCTTATCCGACTTGTCACCATTGACCTTTCTTTCAGCAGCAGTAAAAGAAACCTCCAGACACATCACCCTTTAACTAACAAAATTGCTCTTTGGAAATTAAATAGTGATAGATGAGGCGTAGATAATTGTACAATGCAGAGAATTTGCACTGTGAGCACTGCCTGAGCTAATAAATATCTACGTTTACTATGTTTAATGTTATTGGAGTAGGATCTCTAAATGTTCAATATTGTCACATGTACATAGAACACTGTTTTATCTATAAATATAGTTCTTTTTATTTCCCACTGTTTGCATCATAAATAAGCTATATTAGCTACATCCCCAAAGAATGCAATATCAGCAGTGCCATCTACAGGACTGTGCATGCCATGACAAGCAGTTAAAGGGGTTTTTCTCACTACATCGATTCATCTTACCTCCGTCCTATATTCCGGTTTCATTTTTGAATTCAGTGTTTACTGGTTTCTACTGGTTAATATTGGCCTGCAGGGAGGAACTGCTGAGTACACCAGGTCTGTAGCTATAGCAGCCAGCGCTGGCAGCCTACCAGGAAAGACCAACCAGTTCTGTAGCTATAGCGACCAATAATGGCAGCCTATCAGTAGAGATTTAATAGGTCTGTAGTTATAGCAACCAGCACTGGCAACCTATCAGGAAAAATCGAATAGGTCTGTATCTATAGTGACCAGTGCTGGCAGTGTATCAGGAGAGATCAAACAGGTCTGTAGCTATAGTGACCTGAGGAGCTGATGCAGCCCATACAAGAGGGGATATCTAGGAATAGGTAGGACTGTTAATGGACACATATTGCAAAGCAATCCTTGTAGTGAGACAACCCCTTTAAGAATTATAATGTGTAAATAAGCAAGCTATGGCAATGTACTGCCTCCGATTTACACATAGCTGTAATCCAGGGCCCTTGCTGTACCTCCAGTTTCATAAAGATGCACGCACAGGTTTTTTTCAGTGCTTCTAGGGAAGAGTAGCTGTGTGCATATGGCACCTACCAAGGCATTGCTGAGGCACGGTCTTTGTGCATGGGACATAGGTGGTTTTCTCGTGTTAGGTTAGCAGATTGCTTTATGATGCATCCTTAGTGGTCGCACAGCTCTGATGGATATGGAGAGACCGCCTGTATAAACAAGAAAATAAAATAAGCTACACCCCACACCGCTCTCCGCAGCTATAATCCCATATATCAACACTGGGTGGCGAATGTTATTACAGTGCATAATAGCAAGTTTAAAGAGTGTTATTCCAGAGTTTGTTTGGTATGTCAACCTGTAGATCCCCTTTAACTTCAATGACCTTTCTTAAATCTAACTAAATACATGAAAAAATCTTTAATATGAGAGTTGGAGACTCGCTCCAAAACAGCTCGTACCATCTCTGAGGCTCATAAGGTATTTTTCAGTAATACAATCCAAATTAAAAGGGAAGGAGTCTGGGAAAATATCCAAGGAAATACAGTTTGTGGAGTAATTTGTCTCTAAGGTCTCGGTGAGAGAGTTCACAATCAGTCCAAATGTATCAGCTAATTGGACTTAAGTTTGTACACCATCCCAGTCGATTAAAAAAAAAAAAAAACACACGAAATTTTATATAATAGCCCCCAGGGTTCCTACATGTCTTGTCCATGAAAACTTCTTATAGAGAAGCATCAATGTATAGATGTTGTGAAGGAACAATGTTTTCAGACTGGAGGGAGTTTCTCATTAGTTTGACCTGTACATCTAGGGTGACATATATGTACGGGGCTGCGCCCCTAGTCTTGTGTCTTCTCAGCCCAAAAAATGGCGCAGTTCTGTGCGCTCGATGTATGAGTAGGCGCACTCCAAAAGTAGGCGCATTATAAGGTGCCCGCGTCACCTTATAATGCGCCTAAGATGCAGGGGATGTGCTGGAGCTGTCGCACCACACCCTTATGATTCTACACATTCATGACTTTAGCACGGCAAAACCAGGCACATTACTGCTGGAACAGGTAGAGCACTTTAGAAGTGGTTTACCTGAGCCAGAAATGTTGTTTTGTAGCTACAAAGCGCTAAATCTATGACCCGCAGTAGAACAGGTTAATAGATTCAGGCGCATTCTACGCTACAAATGTGCCAAAAAATGGCGCCTGTGTGCCAATAATCATACATGTCGCCCCAAATCTTTAGTTTTAAGAGGTTTTCCCATGAAACACATTGATCACCTACTCACAGGGCAGGAGATAAATGTCTTATTGTCCCATTCATCACTATAATGAGGGCCCCCATGAGTCCCCTGTTGTTCCTCACTGCCTCATTCATACTCTTCGTCTTTGCAGAGTTGTAGCGAGAAAGAATGGGGAACTCTGAGCCCTTATTTAATTGATCACTGGTATTCTCAGCAGTGGGACCTCCAGCAGTCAGACATTTATCATCTGCCCATAGATAGGTGATAACTGTATTTCGTGAAAGAACCCCTTTAAATGGGATCAGCTCTGTTGAGATATTGGTTTCAGTAGATATTGTATTCCCCAAAATATCACAGTTCAGGATCATCTTTTTATAGTTAACTGTTCTGTGCTGTTCTTCTTTTATACCCCCTGGAAGACTGTGAATAAGTTGACAACTTGGAGATACCATTCCACGTGTCAATAGGGTGTGTCACAATCCAATTTTTGGAAAAACATTTCTGCTACTTTGATTACATGAAAAATGTTGAGGTTCTTAGTGCACATTTTTGGTCAAAATTGTATAAGCCCACCTGCCAATCAACAAGGTGACCTCAATACAGATGGGAACCTACGCTATTTGTTACCTCTCTTGGTGCCTGTTCAGACCTCCACATTTCAGGGAGAGTAGATACAAACTACTCTGCATTGATTTAAAAACCTGTGCAGGTGAGCGGAATACAAAAACCAAGGTGGGGGCAGCCACTCCCCAATGCAAACAGTCTAGAAATTAAACGTTTGGTCTACACAGCCGAAAAGTTTTTTGAAAAAATGAACATAGGTGCACACTGGTGTGGCAGTAACATACAAACACAATCCAATATGGGCACCTCACTACTAGCACTAAAACTATCAAAAAGAACATAGGAATTTTTGGAAAAGCATTTCTGCTACTTTGAATACATGAGAAAAAAAAAGCAGAAATGCTTTTCCAAAAACTCCTATGTTCTTTTTGTTATTTAGTGCTAGTAGTGCGCTGCTGATATTGGATTGTGTATATATTTTACTTCCACACCAGCACCTTTGTTCATTAAAAAAAAAAAAAAAAAAAAAAAAAAGGCTTTTTGAATGTGGAGGCTAAACATTGTTTTTCTAATCAGGCTGGGGCCCCACAGTGCGGCAGAAGCATAGGGACAGTACATGTATGTTCACACGGCTTATTTGGAAGCTGTTTTGGATGCGGTTTTTGGAGTGTGTCCTCACCCAAAACAGAGTCCAAAACGCCCCAGTACATTTAATTGATTCCTATGTAAAACCTTGTTGCAGTTCACACACGACGAGGTTTTACGCGCTTATTCGGAAGCGCTGAAAAAGAAGTGTCATGTCCGTTCTTGAAGCGTGTTTTAGGCACATTCCTCAGCGCGTTTTTTGGAGCATTTTTTGACCTGGCTATTAATTTGTATGGGTGAAAACCTGGTCCAAAACCTTGCAAATAAAACGCCTCTAAAACCTCTTCTGAAGAAGCGGGTTTCAGCCGAGGTTTTAATGCTGTTTTGGGGGCAGAAACGCTCCGAAAACCACTTTGAAAACCACGTCAAGATCAGCTGTGTGAACGTACCCTACCACCGTCTCCAATGGCTGTACAAGTTTGCTGGAGAAACAGTGATGTCATGGATAAACCTGTGTGGACCTTAACGGATGGCGTTTCACTATACGGCAGGACCCCTACCTCAGACTGTGCACATCCTGTTGACAAGGGGAATGGTAACGCCCAGTTGTCAATGTCATATTTTTCGGCATAATAACACAGAAATGGCATAATATAATGATCTATGAAAATATACTTCAGAATTTTGAGAATTAAAAGTATTTACTGATAGAGACTTGTAAGGATCCGTGAACAAGAGTTTGCGCTTATAACACTGTTTATATTATTTGCAGCTTCTGAAATTTGTTCCTGAGAAGAGCGACATTGACTTGCTGGAGGAGCACAAACACGAGCTGGATCGCATGGCCAAACCTGACCGGTTCCTCTTCGAGATGAGCAGGTGCATTTGTTAATCATTTCCGGTTGTGAACTGCATTTTGAATGTTGCCCATAAAAACCAAGACCTCTATCTACACCTCAAAAACCCCAAACCCACCCACTCCCATAGCAGATCCCACACAAACTGGAAAAATGACATCTGGGCTGAGTCTGAAGGGTTTTTGTAACATTATATCAAATGTATTTTATTAGTGGAAGTATGTCAAGTACTCACCTTATAAAAGTGGATAAAGGTATGTTCACGCGGCGTAATTGTGGCACATACAGTACGGCCGCAATTACGCCGGGTGATTTGGGAGCCGCGCTAACACGCACGTACTCCCGCGGCGCGGGGGGGAGGGGCGGCCAGCCCCATTGACAGTCATTACTCGCGGCGCATATTCGCCGCAAGTAATTGACATGTCACTTATCTCGCCGCGCGTACAATACGATCATATTGTACGAGCGGGGAGAGGAGGCGTAATCCATAGTTCTCTATGAGAACTATGGATTACCGAAATTTCGGCGCGCATCTCGCTTGTGTTAGAGCGCAAATAGGACACGAAATGCGCACCTAAATTTGCCCGGGTGAACATAACCTAACAGGATATAACTGCAATATACTTGGAAGATAGGCCCTGCTGTATTCTTAGCAGCCCTCTGACCACCTTGGGTTACATTTTCTCAGAACCTTCCTGCCCCCCAGGACCTCTGTAGCTGTAACAATTCAATACCATTCTCATTAAAAGTGTAACCTGCATTAAAGGTAATGTTTCATCAAAAATGAATTATTGTTTAACTCATGTTTTTATGTTAAACACATTTTTAAGAATTTATGGTTATATTTCTTTTTAATTTTTCATATCAATTTCAATATTTTTTAATAATTCTTCAGTCCTGCAGTTTTCACATTGGCCACTAGGCCTTGTTTCCTGTTTTAACAGCAGCAGAGAGATTTTTACAGTAGTTTTAGGACATGGAACCATAAAGACTGTTTCTGTCCCATAGACTTCTATAGGAGAGTTTTCTAGTCCTGCTCTGTGACCTAGGAAGAAATCACTGTGCAGGGAGGTGAAAGGGTGAACTGTGACATCTCCTCTTGTGGCTGGTGGACCCGTGTTATCTGTACAAAATGGGTCCCCTTTTTTCAGTTTGACCCTCTTGTGTTAAAAAATAAACCACACTGCTGAAAACTTTATTATAGGGCGGGAAAGTGACAGACTGTTTTAGCTTAGTGGCCAAAATGAAAACTACAGGACTTAAGAATTTTTAAAAAAAATTTTTAAAGGGTTTTTAAAAATTTTAAAAGAAATATAACCAAAAATTCTTTAAAAAATGTGTTAATATGAACAATAAGTCATTTTTGATGACACATTCCCTTTAGTCTAAGTACATTCCCCATTAGAAACCCTTTAGGAAGGCTGACGGGAACCCTCTAAGGATGCCACACATGTACATTAGATAGCAGTCAGCCTTTTTGGGTCTCCCTCTCTCCAAAATGCATCCATTCTACATTTTTTAATAAGTCCCCCCCGCAGTATAATGTGAAATTAGCATTCAATGGGGACTTGAGCCTTTGGGAAATATGCTGCATTATCCTCAAATGAGTCAATAGTTTCTAGAAACCTGATGGCTCCTTCCTCAGTAGTATGAATTTAGTCTGTAGCCATCTCTATGCGGGCATTGAGGCCACTAGGAGTCTTGTTGTTTAGTAGAAAGCACATCGAAAAAGTTTAAAAAGAGATCGAAAGTAATAAAAATCTTTGCCAGATGGATGGAATTAACATAAACCCCCCATTTACTGCGCTCCCAGGTGAATTGCACAGAGGAGATACATCGTTCCTTTTTGCTTTTCTCAGAACACTGTTGGGAAAGGGTAAACCGTGTCTTTTCACAGCTGCAAAACATTTTCTTTTCATATAATATCACATCTTGGAAGCCGTTCCTATTTGTTTTATCGTGTCTCGTCGCTGGAGAATGCTGAATTTTCTTGTTACTTTTTAAATGTCTGAACTCCCTGGTTTACAAGTTGCAGATTGTATCTAGCTGAAGAAAGTATAATGCTGGTCATGTATCGCATTACTCGCAACTCTGTGATTTGTAGCAGAAAGTAACTGTTATTAATGTCAATGTAAGAGACGGATTTATGGCCCGTGTCTGGGTAGTGGGAAAAGTGGGGAGAAAAACCACCAAAAATGGGACATCATTTACTCAAAAACACAACAAGGCCAAACTTAGTGGGAAAATGCCTTCTAGTCCAAACTGCTAAAGACAGGTCGCAAGATACCCCGAGAAAAATTGGGTATGGATATGCTATTGGCAGACAATGAAGAAGTGCCATACGGGTCATGCACACTAGTGGGTCATAAAATTACTTCCTCAACCTTCAACTTTGCTTTGCTTACTACTATGCAGTGACCCAAACATGTATAAGATCTATTGAAATGCCACATCAAACCTTTGTAATGGATTGTAAAGAAGGCTTTCATGAAGGATTGCTTAAGAATATACAAAAATTTCACTGGGGAACCATAGTATTATTAGTTGTGTACATGGAATGACTTGCTGATTGCACCCTTACTGATACTGAGATTATGTTCTTTACATGCAGTGGGTGGAGGAGCACCCCAATTAGTTAGAACTCTGCTCCTCATTACCTTCAGAGTCCTCCCTGGATCTGTTGGCGTATGTTCACACGGCGTATTTCGGCACGTAATGTGTGCGTCACAATACGCCGGTTTTTTAAATCCTTTGGAGCTCGACTTCCCAAAGCTCAAAGAGGGGTGGCCCAAGCTTTAATTATCCCCCCCGGTGAAACACTGGAAAGAAGTGAAATGTCACTTCTTTACAGCCGGGAGAGATGGCCATAAGCCCTTTCACACGGCTTATTTTCCCCCGGTTTGGGGCCCGTTTCTCCGCGCCCCATTTCGTTCAGTACGGCGCCAATCCGTCCCTGTCATTACGGAACCATGTCTCATAGGAAAAGTGGATTCCCGCTCCTCCCCCCGGGGGGAATCCGCCGCGGGGGGGAGAAATACTGCATTATTTACGGCGCGGGCCCCGAAAACAATGATTTCTATGGGCCCGGGGGGCGGGCCCCCGCCACGCCCCGGCCCCCGCCCCCGCCCGCCCCTTATTTTTCCGGCAGATTTTTGGCCAATACGGCGCCAAATCCGCGGGAAAAACCTGTGAACACGGCCCCCAAGCTTAGCTCCTATGACCGCTTGAATTTCGTAAATTTCGGGGGCATTTCGGGCATATTGCGCGCGTATAGCCAAGTGAACATTTCCCTTTTATATTTTAAAAAAAAAGCTCCTCATTCGAAATAAAGCTTTTAATTGAAAAAAATAAAAGTTTCCGTTTTTGGGCTCCCAACAGTCACAGCTCCCAAGTGCCACCCAAAATTGGATCCCCTCTGTATAGCGGTCATCTAAATTTGTTGTACACCGAAACCTACAAATTTGGGAAACCTTTGGGAAGTTTGGTTTACTTTAAAAAAACCCAATTAAAACATGCCCCTTCCATTTCTTTTCCAAAATGTTTTAAGGGTTTCAAAAACTTTCATACTTAAATTTCAAGCATTTTTTAAAAGGAACCGGGTCAAAATAGGGGGATGCCCCCCTTGCTGGGGAGAGCCCAAGCTATTTGTCAAAACCTGCTGTTTCCGCACTGGGGCCCCTTATTCTGAAGATGCTGTCATTTTCCCCATGTTTAAAAATGCTCAAAACTCCCATTTTTCCCAGCCAAAAGAGTCATGTAGCCCGGTTTTTTTAAAAAACCCCCGCCCACCTTGGGGGCTACCCCCCCACCCCCCCTCAACTGTTTAAAACCAATTTTAAATTTTAAAATGGGAAAGAAGTAAAAAGTTGTACCGGTTTTAAGCCAAAAAAGAAGTAGAAAGTGGGGAAATCAGGCAAACCCTTTTTTTTTAGTGGCAAAATGAAAAAATTGAGGGTTTATTTTTCCCGGGGAGAAAACAAAGCTCCCCTTCTTCAGACATAAAGATATACCTAGAAACATGAGAATAACTGTCGGTGGGAAGAGATCCTTTTGGGGGCGGGGCAACCCTTTTGGGTTGGGCGGGGCAAACCCCTTTCCCAAATGGTTTGGGGGAAGCAAAATTAAATTTCCCCAAAACACCCCCTTTTAAGGAATAACCCCGGACCTTTTGGGGGCCTGGAAACAGCGGGGTCTGAACTAGCTTTTTCTGCCCCCCGCAAGGGGGGTTTTTAATCTATGTGACAGGTTCTCTTTAAAGCATTTTGGTTGAGATGTTGAGTTCTGTTACAAAGGTAAAATCGATGCATTTCAATGAAATTTGGGGGCAGGGGAAATTTTGTGGGAAACCTGGGGGCAGTTATAAATTCGGGGACAATGGCCGGGGATTTAACAGATTTTTAAGTAAGAAAGGGGGCCTTTTTTTAAATGGCCAAAAAATTAAAAAACTTTAAATTTTTTTTGGGTTTATGAAAAGGGTTACAGGCCCCCGGGTTTTTAAAGGCCGCTTCTCCCAGAAATGGCAGCCAAAAATTTTTAAACCAACTTTTTTTAAGGACGAAACCCCAAACCCTTTCTTTTCAAAATCCACCTAATCACATTTTTTGGGGCTATAATTTACTGAATTATTGAAAATGGGGCCCCGAAAAACCAACCCCCAGAGAAGCCCTTTCGGCTACCAGTTTTAAATTAAATGTCGTGTACCCCAAACTTTTTGTTAGATTGGTTTTTGTGAAAAAAAAAAGTTACAAGTCAAAAAAACTTGGACCAAAAAAACCTTGGGAAAAAATTTAACTTCAAACCCCCAAACCACCCCCGGCGGGGCTGCAGTCCTATTAAAAAAAAAAAGAATTTGACAGAAAGATTTTCTGGTAAAGGGC
The DNA here is from genome assembly GCA_025379985.1 of Phyllomedusa bahiana. Classification (NCBI taxonomy): domain Eukaryota; kingdom Metazoa; phylum Chordata; class Amphibia; order Anura; family Hylidae; genus Phyllomedusa; species Phyllomedusa bahiana. Next base: position 195,838 of record JAODAL010001438.1, read on the forward strand.
CAAAGGTAAGGTTTACGAAGGCTTTGAAACACAATTTTCAAATTCCCCTTTTGGGGCACGTAAATTCCTTGGGGAAGTTTTCGCACAAAGGCCTACAATTTATTGGGGAAACCCGGATGGGACTGGAAAACTTTTTGGGAAAATTGGCAGCGGGTGTTTTTTGTTTGAAAGGCAGCTCCCAAATTTTTTAGAATAATGGGAAAGTCCCGGTCCCCTGAGAAGCCCCCTTTAGATTATGGGGTTTTTTAGAGGGTTTTCCCCCCAAGAAAAATTTGGTGGGAACTTGCAAATTAAATAATAAACATTTTACCAAACATTTTTAAAATTCCGCAGCATTTTTTGCTTTAGCAGCTACCTTTAAGTGATTCCATAAAGTGCAACTTTGGTTTTTGAGGGGGGTAAAGCCAGTGAAGAGGCCCGATGCAAAGCTCGAAATCTCCTCTCTGGCAGCTACCGTCAGTCTGTTCCCTGCCTAGTAATCACACACACTCACTGCTGAGCAAGTGTTCAACCCCAGATGCTGTCATTCTGCTCCCTTCCTCTGTACTCTGTACTACTTCTGTGCATATAAGCAACCCCACCCAAAAAAAAAAACCAAACAGTTATGTGCATTGAGAAAAAGGTTAAAAAAAAATCCATGTTTGGTACATGCAAGGATTTGAACCTGGGAACCCTAAAGCGGGAAAGGCAGAAATTTTACCAACCTTTGGGGTACAAATTTAAATCACTAACCCCTCTTTCATGAACAGAAATTTCGTTTCATTAGGGGTTGGCACGCGGGGGGAAAAGCATGGTGATTTCAAAGGGGTGGGTCACATGCTATTGGGAGTTCAAACAAATTTAAAACACCCCCCCCCTTTTTTGAACACACGAGAAAATGAAGAGGGAAAACGGGACTTTAAAATTTTCCCTTTTTGGTAAAATTCCCCCTTTATGATTCCTTAAAAAAAAAAAAAAAAGTTGGAAATTTTTAGTAAAGGGCTTGTTCCCCAAACGGAGTTTCCCTCCGTGTTAAAAACGCTTTTTGTAACCGTCTTGGGGTCCGCCCCCTTGGGTCCCCCAAAATGGTCTAACAATTTTGAAATGAGATTCTCACCTTTTCTCGGGGTGTGCGAACACGGGGGGCGTTCCCATGACGGGATCGCCGCGCATGTTCCCCGGGTCCGTCTTTAAAAGAGTTGACAACAATTCTTTTTTAAGACGGAGTCGAGCTGCGCTATTGAAACGCAAAAAGTGATCCCTCATGTGAACCCGCTGCGTGTTCTTCCCTTTGACAGCAGTGATAATTCACTGGAAAATTTTTAGAAGGGCCGTCTTGGGGGCTGAAGTTTCGGACCCAAACGGATCTTAAAAGCGCTTGTAACACGGAGGGTAAACTCCATTTGAACAAGCCCTAAGACTGGATTCACCTGGGCAATACTTGTAGCAGTTTTTGTTGCAGTTGAATTGGTTTTTAAAGGAATGGGAAATAAAAGGAAGGGCTTATACTTCTCACTCCAGCTCAAAAACCTGTATGTGTGTTTCCAGCTTAACATAGCTGACTGGGTCTTTGAATGCCTATCTTACAGTGAGGCTATCAAATGTGTGATCATTGAGGGGGTAACACTAAGACCCCAACTTATTAGCAGAATAAAGGACTCGTGAATCAGCCTCATTCATTTGAATGGGTCGAGCTGCAATACTTGGCACAGCCACCCCCATACATAAGGTGCTGTGCCTGTACTCACATTGTCAATTTCTGCTCATCATTGGGGGCCTAAAAGTTCTACTTCCATTCATTACACATTGTTAGCTCATAGTAATGACAGACCATTCATATGGTCCTGGACAACCCTGTTAGGTGTCGTTTGGGTCACACGTGTGCTACTGAGAATAGCATGACAGAAGCGTCTGTGCAGTTGTATTCTCCCTTCAATATGCTTCAGGAAATCCCCTCCTAACTTGATTTTTTGTTCTGTCACTTGTGCACAGCCATCCGCGCGGCCTCCAAGCAGGTTCTACAGAGTAAAAGCTTAAAGCAGCTCTTGGAAGTTGTCCTGGCTTTCGGAAACTACATGAACAAAGGACAGAGGGGGAATGCTTACGGGTTTAAAATTTCCAGCTTAAATAAGATTGCCGATACCAAATCCAGCATTGACAAGTAAGTGAATTTTTTTTTTTTTAAAGATGCAATTACATCTCTGGAGTACACGGTACATGCAAAGAAAATCTCTGGTAGGGATAGGGCAATGTATATACCACAAGTCTCAAACTGAAATTATATTTATTATATATATTATATATAATATATTATATATATATATATATAATTATATATATAATATATATATAATATTATTATATATATAATATATAACAATTATTAAAGGGGTTGTTCCACTACAAGGATTGCTGCTTTTTATGTTAAAGATCTTGCAAAAACAAGCCACTTTCCAATGTGTCCATTAACAGTGTCCTACTTATTCCTAGATATCCCCTCTTGTATGGGCTGCATCAGCTCCTCAGGTCACTATAGCTACAGACCTGTTTGATTTTCTCATGATAGGCTGCCAGCACTGGTTGCTATAGCTCAGACCTGTTCCTATCTCTCCTGATAGGCTGCCAGCATGGTTGCTATAGTCAGCCTGTTCATTTCTGATAGGCTGCCAGCTGGTCGTATGTACAGACCTGGTGTCCTCAGCAGCTCATCACTGCAGGCCAGTAGTAGCCAGTAAAGCCAGTAAACACTGGATTCAAAAATGAAACCTATAAAACAGGACTCTGTTAAGATGAATCAATATAGTGAGACAAACCCTTTTAAGTCTGGTGGCTAAAGAGGTTGTTCAGGATTAGAAAAACATGGCAGCTTTCTTCCAAAGACAGAAAGCCACAGAGAACCTACGGATAGTTGTGGCACTAAGTTGATCCCTATTTAATTCAATGGAACCGAGCTGCAATGGCCGACAAAACCTATGGACCGGTGTGGCACTGTTTTAGAAAAATGCAGCTAGGTTTTTCTAATTTTGGGCAACCTCTTCATCCATTTTAGTAATGCATGGACCTGGATGTAATGCACAAGATACTCCAGCACACCATAGGTAATGTAAATGCCAAGACCACATGAAATTGAAGTACTGTAGGTACACCCTGGAAATAGTAACACTGCAATGTCTCTATAATGTTGCACCCTACCTCTAATACAGAGATACTGCTCCCTGTTGCACACATGGGTTACTGTGCAGAAGAGTTGCCTTTGTGATCACAGGAATAAAGTTTTTATTAGGTTCCTGCAGGAGGTTTATGCATTTTGCTTCAGCTGACCTCTCACAGGGGGTGTTGTATATACAATCCAGCATGAGATTCCCACTAATTTCCCTTAAGAGCTGCGGTTTGTTTTATGCTTGCAAAGAAGGCTCCCGTGGGGTGACATGATGTAATGTTAGGAAGAGGGATGGTTTGAGGGACTTCAGCTTTTTAAAATGCTGAAGGGGAATATGATGCATTTATTAGATTGATTCCCATTATGTTCTGTGAATGGAGTTTGCCCTAGAAGCAGAACCGGACTATGTCACTGCTCATTTACATCAATTTCTGCTTTGTAAATTAATAGAAATTTTCTGTATCGGGTTAAACAGTTCATCGGGTTTCTCCGGGAACTTTGTGATTTGTTTTGGTTCCTAGATTTTTTTCCCTGGACAAAGGGGGGGAAAATCCAAATACGGCGTGTTGGATGTTTTTCATACATAAAAAAAATGCTTTTAAAAAACTGACCCAACTTACCCAAAAAATGTACCCAAAATGAATCTGCAAATGTTTTTTGGATACGTTTTGTGTTTTTTTTGGGGAGGTTTTTTCGTATCTTTTTTTTCAATGTGTTTTTCTTTCAAATCACAGACATTCGATTTTAATCCAGTGCTTTTTTGGATGCTAAAGCAACCCAAAACGTCCCCCAACACGTACCCAAAGTGGGTTGTTTTTTTTAATCTATTTTTGGGGCCCCAAAAAATGCACTCCATTTTTTCCCTTGGGGGAAATTTCATTTTGCTAAAACGCAAGAAAGAAATTAAACATGAAAATTCTTTAAACGGATCCGAAAAAGCTTTCAAAAAGACGGGGTTAAACCCACACCCGGAGATAAAAGGTTAAAACAGCGATGCGGTTGTACATTAAAAACTAGTGTAACTACAATGCACTTTGGGTTAGATGTGTTTTTTTGGGTCGGAAAAGCGGATCCAAAAAACGGATCTGAAAAAGCAGTGGGGAAATACCCAAAGGGGTTGCTTTCACACAGCGAATTTTTTGGTGAAAGTTTTGCTGCTTTTTTCCCAATTAAAATGCCTTTTTTTGCAGAAAAGCTTCTTTCCTTATCTAAATTTTTTGGAAAGTGAGAAATTTAAAATCATTTTTTGGGTTATTCAAAAGGGGACTTCACACCAGCATTGATTACTTATTGAGACACCTTTCTAAAACATTTTAGGGTGCTTTCACACGGTTTTTGGGGGGGGTTTTTTTTATGCGGTTTTTTTTTTGCGGGTTTTTTTTTTCAGGAAGGCCCGCAATTAATTTTATAATTGTTGCACAAAAAACGCATCCAAAAAACGCATCCCAAAAAAAAAAATAAAAAACAACCCTGTGAAAGCCCCCTTGGAAAGAAAGAAGCTTTTTGGTCAAGAGGGGAGTTTAATTTTGGAAACACAAAAACCCGCGCTGTGTGAAACCCAATAGTGGGGAAACCCCCTTTATCTGTTTTAAACCCCCAAAGGGTGCCGTCGAGACCTTTATCAACATTAATCAGACATAGGTCTGCACAGGTTAGGCTTATGTTAATATGTTCATTTTTTTTTATTTTATTAAAGCATGTTTTGTCATTACAGGAATATCACCCTTTTGCACTATTTAATAACTGTGGTAGAGAAGAAGTATCCTAAGATTATAAGTCTACACGAGGAGCTGCCAAGCATCAGCGAAGCTGCAAAAAATTTAAATAAATGAAAAAGTGATTAAAAGATGGGGTGTAAAAGCTGAGTATATCTGGTGCAAAAAGTAAAATATTTTTCTACAGATTTTTGAGCAACAGCAGATTTAAATTGTCACACTTCAAGTGGGAAAGACCAAAGCTTTTATTTTTCTAAGTATTCCTGATAGCTAATTAGTGGAGGGTTTTTTGGTTCTGTTTTTTTTTTTTTTTACAAAAAGGGTTTAATTAAAGGGCCCCCGTTCTACCCCGCAGAAGAAGGGTTTTTGTAAAATTTAAAAACCCTTTCTTTCAGTGTTTTATGTAGTTAAAGTCCTTTCCCGCTGATTTTTTTGTTACAAAAGTCTGTTTAAAGGGGAAAAAAGACAAGACGTTCATCCAGGGTTAGCCCATTTTGCTAAAAATGTTGATCCCGGGAAGGCAAAAAAAAAACCCCTGAGGTAGGAAAAAATTTGTCCCCCATTTTAGGGAAAAAATTCCCTTTCCCCATCCAAAAATTTGGGAAACAGGGAAAAAATCCCCGGAAACAGCGACCCCTTTTCAGAATCCCCGGGCCCCTATAACTTGTTATTTTTATTTCATCTAGAAAAAGTATCCAGCCCTTCTCCAGAATCCCGGTCATATCTAGAAATTTTATTTCCCGACCCCTTTTCCCGAATCCCCGGGCCTATCTAGAAATGTTCCAAAACCTTCTCCCCGAACCCCGGGCACTTTTAATTGTTTTTATGATTACATCTAGAAATGTATCCGACCCCTTTCCAGAACCCGGTACTATAAATTGTTATATTATTAAATTTGAAAGGGATCAGACCATTCTCCCCTAATCCCGGTCAATATAACTTGTTATATTATTACATCTACAAATGTATCCAGACCCTCTCCAGAATCCTGGTCACTTAACTTGTTATATTATTACATCTAGAAATGTACTCCAGACCCTTCTCCAGAATCCTGGTCACTATAACTTGTTATATTATTACATCTACAAATGATCCAGACCCTTCTCCAGAATCCTGGACACTATAACTTGTTATATTATTACATCTAGAAATGCATCCAGACCCTTTTTGACTCTGTTAGTGAATTCACCATTGCAAATTCTTCTGGCCGAGAGTTCCACTGTCTCACTGCTCTTACAGTAAAGAATCCCTTTCTATGTTTATGTAGAAACCTTCTTTCCTTAAGACGTAGAGGACGCCCCCTTGTTCTGGATACAGTCCTGGGTATAAATAAATCTTGGAATGAGATCTCTACATTGACCTTTAATATATTTATACATATTTATTATGTCCCCGAAGCCGTCTTTTCTCTAAACTAAATAACCATAATCTTGCTCATCTTTCTGGGTATTGTAGTCCACCCAGTCCTTTTTATATTTTTTGTTTGCCGCCTTTGTACCTGTTCAAGCTCTACAATGTCTTTCCTGTGCACTGGTGCCTAAAACTGTCACAATATTCCATGTGTGGTCTACCAGTGATTGTATAATGGGAGAATAATGTTCTCATCATGTGCATCTATGCTCCTTTTAATACACCCATAATCCTATTTGCCTTGGCTGCTGCTGTCTGACACTGGTGTACAATTAAGTTTACTGTCCACCAGGATTCCCAAGTTTCTCTCAGTCACTTTTTCCAGGTTTTTTCCATTAACATGTAGTCATGTAATGGATTTTTCTTCCATGTGCATAACCTTGCATTTATCAGTGTTAAACCTCATCTGCCATTTCCTGCCCAGGCCTCAATTATCCAAATCCCTTTGTAATAACACATTATCTCTATTGTGTGGATTACTTTACAGAGCTTAGTATCGTCTGCAAAGATCGATATTCTCTACTGTGTATTCCCTGTGTAAGATCATTTATGAAAATATTAAAGAGGATAGGGGCCAATACTGACCCTTGTGGTACCCCACTAGTAACAGCGATCCAGTCTGAACTGTATGAACCATTAATCACCACCCTTTGTTTTCTATCAGTGAGCCAGTTACTTACCCACTTGCACACATTTTCCCCCAGTCCAAGCATTCTCATTTTACTTAACAACCTTTTATGTGGCACCGTTTCAAATGCTTTAGAAAAATCTAGATATATGACATCCAGTGCCTCACCCCGATCCAGTCTAGCACTGACTTCCTCATAGAAGCTGATGAGATTAGTCCGACAGGACCGATCCTTCATGAACCCATGCTGGAACGGCGTTATACATTTATTTACAGTGAGATAGTTGACGTCCGGTTTATTTTTTTAAGCCCAGGTTTGCAAGAGACAGAACTTTAAAATTTTCCATTAACATAGCTGTCTGAAGGTTTGATTTTTGGGATTTTTGGTACCATTTACCGTACCACATAATGTACTGGAAAACCAAAATAAATCTTTGTGGACTGGTAGGGTGTAATATGAGTGGTAAGATGTTATGGTTCCTGCAGCCTACACTGTCATGGCAGAGGGAGAAGCCGCCACCTCCACAATACTAGATGCAGCTGTGGTGTTGACTGCGGTTTAAGTAGTACAATTAATGTGATCAGTTATCCCCCATCCCAGGAGTTGAAGGCCGGGGCCAGGTCAATTTTTTTAATAATCAAATTCTGGCTTCCAGAAGCCACCACTAGAGGGAGATTGCTGTAGATTGATTTTATGGAGCTCAGGCCCCCTATTTATGGGCCAAAGCAACACGTGCAGGGGGCAGGGTTTGGCATAACACGGCTTTTCAAGAAAGCAGAGAATCTGGACCTATGACAAACAACCGATCCTGACAACTAGTTTCATTTCATCTGTGTATAGGGATATCCAGTGTAGTTGCTCTCATGGCTCCAGTGTGGTTAGATATCCTTGTTCCCTAACTGGCAAATCTGCCTCAATATGCTCTAGCCCATCAGCCGCTTTATTATCCTTACATAGTGTGGCAGGTTGACTGTATAGATTCTGGAAAATTGGGTGATTAAGGCTTATACTAGTGGCAGTGACAACTTTTTATACATTTATTCCCACTGTCTATCCTCTCTTTTAATGAAGTGACGCCCTCTAGCATTGAGATTTTTACTAGCTTTTACTGACTCAGTAGTGGTACTGTGTATCATGTAATGATACAGTGATGTAAGATGGTGAAAATCAGACCTGAGGCCCCCTAAGGCTCCAGGGTCTGGCAGCAACCGCTACCTCTGCACCCCCTATAGCTACGCCCCTGGCTGATCCCAATACAGTGGAGAGAGGGAAACAATCTCAAAAGGAAAGTGTGGAAATGTTTAATTTTGCCTTGTTCTGAGATCTTTTTTGGTTAACTATAGAACGAAGAGATGTACATGATACCAATAAGGATACAGCTTCGAATGTGATCTTCTGTCCGGCTTTATTACCCACATGCTGCGTCCTCTATTTTACTCCATCCACATAATGTACACTGTCCTCTTTCTTTAGCATGACCGAACTGGACAAAGAAATCGTCACCTTGAGGAATGGCTTGAAAGCTGTGGAGAGTGTAAGTAGCTCATCATTATAGACCTTAGTGCACAGTGTGAATATGTCTATAGTTTGCAGCATCTCCTTGCCTTACGGCATATCGCTAACTTTTCTAATCTTTGTGTGTCCTAAAGATCTGCACAGTTTTTCTCTACCGTGTGAGAATTTGGTTTTGCAAGATCCTATATTCATGCATTGGACTGTCATTTGTTGCAGATTTTCATGCAGATTCCACACTTGAATGTATCCTTACTATCTCCTCTATGACCTTATCTGATTGGCCAATTTAAGTAACTTTACAACATGTCCTACCTTTGTGATTTCTCTGGTTTATTGCTCACTTTGTTCCCATTTAGGAGCTTGAATATCAGAAGTCTCAGCCCTCTGCAGCGGGAGACAAGTTTGTGTCGGTTGTCAGTCAGTTCATTACTGTGGCTGGCTTCAGCTTCTCTGATGTAGAAGACCTTCTTGCTTAATCTAAGGAGCTGGTGAGTGTACAACTGTCGGCAGCACTTGTATTGTGTGTGCTTCAGAAGTTTTCACTTGTTCCTAATTTACACAAATCTAGACCTGAAACTATGGCTCCAGTATCACACGGCAGACGTTGCACCATGAACCACACTGTAACTGCTGATGGCAAGCACAAGGCAGGAAAGCAAGGGATGAGGACAGCAATTGGAAAATGAAAGAAACACCAACCAACAGCTGCCAATTTTCCTCACAATCAATGTGATACATTTGCCAGCCTCTATTGCTCAGTTTGACACCAAGCTTTTGCTGAATGACAAGTGTTCTGCTCACATATATAGCAATGATATGCCCTCCTTAGACACTGCATAGCAAAACGGATCTGCCATTCTGGATTATGGAAAATCTGAATGACGTCTCCCTTTAAAAGAAGAAGTGGTTGACTGTACTGGTTGCACTTAGGGGAATCCATATTTGTATATAAGTTGCATTTCTTGTTTAAAAGAAACTCTAAGGGCGTCATTTCCCACTACGATTGTGCCATAGTTTTGGTGTATTTTGTGCCAAAGAAACTTTTGACGCCATATTCTTGATATAACTGAACTGTAATATACCAAAAATAGGCGCGTTATACACCAGGCACGAGACATTGTAATGCGCCTAAAAAGGCGCATTAAATATAGTAGCAATTACGCCATGCGCCTTGATAGGCGCATCAAGTACATTAGCAGTGATACGCTATGCACCTCAATCGCACAATGCGCCTTATTAGGCGCTTTGTTTACTGTGCAAGGTATACCAGATACCAGATTTTTGAAAGGATCGTACTTTCAAACGCACTTTACAGTGATTAAATGCGGCTAAAAACTGCTGCAGCTATGCCATGTCACCTTAAAGGGGTTGTCTCACTACATTGATTCCTCTTACCTCAGTCCTGTTTTCTTGGTTTCATTTTGAATTCAGGGATGTGTTTACTGGCTTCTACCAGGCCTCAGTAGAAGCCAGGTCTGTAGCTATAGCAACCAGTGCTGGCAGCCTATCAGGAGAGATCAAACAGTTCTGAAGAGGGGATATCTAGGAACAGGCAGGATACGGGTGATGTACATATATTACAAAGTAACTTGTTTTTGCAAGATCTGTAATATAAAAATGAATCCTTGTAGCGAGACAACCCCTTTAAGACTAAAGCATCTTATTACTACTGAAATACAGGCTGTTGTTTTCTGTTGTCAGTCATTTTAGGCTTGTAAAGGATTACTGTGGTATTCTCTGGAGTCTAGAGAATGGTGTCTTTATGATTTACTACTGGTATATATGTAGCTCCGAGAACTGCCAGTACATCTGCAGAAGTATTGGAATAGTTAGCTGCTTTCCTAATAGTTTGAGCAAAACCTTACTTTACAAAAACAGGCCGATTGGAGCAAAAAGTTGTTCAAAGTGTTCCTCTCTGCTGAAATTCCCAGTGATCAGTTGTGATCTGTTGAGGATCTTGTCAGAAAGTGTGACATTTCCCTGCAGCACCACCACAGGAGAGATCAAGCATTACATGTAGCCTATTAAAATGAATAGACCTTGCACGAAGAGGCGAGGTCCTATAGAGCGATATGATCTTTGTAGCTATTGTCCACCCAGGTGATGGAGTTCCTAAATAAAGTAATGACCTACTTTAGAAAGTAAAAACATGTATCCTGATAAGTTATTTGTAGGTATTATACACACTTATTCACCATACATCTGTGAGCCGCACATATTATTCACTAGCGTGTAATTAACAGTTTTAATTAGAGGGGAAGAATGTATTTATTGCTGTTTTTCTTTCAATTGCACTCTACAAAAATAATATATCATTCAAAAGAGGGAAACTTTTCTTTAAAGTAAGAAAAACACAAATTTGGCCCCCAGACCTACATTTGGTTTTAATAAAAGGCCATGTGGCCATAAAAGCATCACAGCCACTTCAAAGTGCTGCTGAGGGCGAGCTCTCTTGCTCCTGTGGTGCGGCCCTTGTTTTATGTAGGAGAAGCGTGCCTCCTGCATTCACTGCCACTTGTTAGATAAAATACGACTTCACGTGTCTGTATCCAACATGAGTCTATATTGGGCGCGGTGACCGGTGCTGCCGATATGGCTGCGACACCCTCTGCCATCTTTACACTGAGGATCCATCATCTCATTTCCTTTCTTAATTTTCTTCTAGTTTATGAAATCGGCGAAACATTTTGGAGAGGAAACCAAGATCCAACCAGATGAGTTCTTTGGGATTTTCGATCAGTTCCTCCAGGCGTTTTCAGAAGCCAAACAGGAAAACGAGAACATGAGGAAGAGGAAGGAGGAGGAAGAGCGTCGAGCACGTATAGAGGCACAGGTTAGAAAATGTCACCACTCCTCCTTTGCACACTGGCCCTATGTACGAAGAACACATTATGTTTTAGGGCCTCTAACACTACATGGAGACATTGGGCCTGATGTATGAAAACTGACTAGAAGTAAGACCGTCTTTGGTGCCCATAGCAACCAGTCAGTGCTCATAGCAACCAATAAGAGCACAGCTTTTATATTTCTAGGACACTATATGAAATGAAAGCTGAGCTCTGATTAGTTTCGATGGGCAACAGAGAGTCTTACTGCTGGACAGCTTTCATACAAAAAGCCCCTTATCATTAGAAAAGTGTTCATACTTAGGGCGACATGTATAAACAGGACTGTGCCAGTTGTTTTGCACCAAAAAGCTGTCGTAGCCCTGTTTACAGACGTATGAACAGTCGCAATTCAAACTTTAGCGCAATCGGGCCGGCCCCGACACTTTGCAGTGAGCCAAAGATTTGGGGGGTTTTTTTTTTTTTTTTTTTTTTTTTTTTTTTTTTTTTTTTTTTTTTTTTTTTTTTTTTTTTTTTTTTTTTTTTTTTTTTTTTTTTTTTTTTTTTTTTTTTTTTTTTTTTTTTTTTTTTTTTTTTTTTTTTTTTTTTTTTTCGTGAGCCAAAGATTTGGGGTTACTCGCCACCTCGTAGAAATTAGACAGCATTTACTGAATGGTTGACTACAAATCCTAGTGCATAACTTAGAACAGCCAGACCAGGTAAAGGTGGTGCCTGAGCCGAGATTGTCGTATTGGCCTACACTGTCCTGTATGTATGACCTGCAGAAGAACAGCCAGACCGGGGTAAAGGTGGTGCCTGAGCCAGACTTGTGGTATTGGCTCTACACTGCCCTGTATGTATGATCTGCAGAAGAACAGCCAGACCAGGGTAAAGGTGGTGCCTGAGCCAGACTTGGTATTGGCAATACACGTACCTGTATGTATGGCCTGACGAAGAACAGAGCAGGGTAAAGGTTGCCTGAGCCAGACATTGTGGTATTGGCTCTACACTGCCCTGTATGTATGACCTGCAGAAGAACAGCCAGACCAGGGTAAAGGTGGTGCCTGAGCCAGACTTGTGTATTGCTCTACACTGCCCTGCTATGTATGACCTGCAGAAGAACAGCCAACAGGGTAAAGGTGGTGCCTGAGCCAGACTTGTGGTATTGGCTCTACACTGCCTGTATGTATGACCTGCAGAAGAACAGCCAGACCAGGGTAAAGGTGGTGCCTGAACCAGACTTGTGGTATTGGCCCTACACTGCCCTGTATGTATGACCTGCAGAAGAACAGACCAGGGTAAAGGTGGTGCCTGAGCGAGACTTGTGGTATTGGCTCTACACTGCCCTGTAGGTATGACCTGCAGAAGAACAGCCAAGACCAGGTAAAGGGTGCCTGAAGCCAGACTTTGGTATTGGCTCTACACTGGCCTGTATGTGTGACCTGGAGAAGGAAAGCCAGACCCGGGTAAAGGGGGTGCGTGAGCCGATTGTGGTATTGGCTCTACACTGCCCTGTATGTATGACCTGCAGAAGAACAGCCAGACAGGGTAAAGGTGGTTGCCTGAGCCAGACTTGTGGTATTGGCTCTACACTGCCCTGTATGTATGACCTGCGAGAAAGACCAGGGTAAAGGTGGTGCCTGAGCAGACTTGTGGTATTGGCTCTACACTGCCCTGTATGTATGACTGAGAAGAATAGTACTACATTCTGGCGCAGTCTGCCACTGTCTTAAGTCTTGAATGGCGTCAGCCCCTTTTTTTTATTCATTTGGCATAGAGCTGATATCATCAAGCTCCAGCATTCCAGTGGCTCTGTGGGACTTTGTATATCCTATATACAGCCTTCTGCATTTTTCATTGTGACATTAGTCTTCACTGACAGAACTGCACCTCACCTACAGCGGCGTGATTGTGCATGCAGGTGGCCACACATACACCATTCATTTCAGTGGGAGTACTGAGATCAGCTGAGCACCCTCGCTACAGACGTCCCATAGAACGGGGAAGAGTGTGGTGCACCTCCCCTTCTGTACGAAGGAGTTCAGGGGTCCAATAAATGGCACCTTATAATTCTACCATAAATAACTGAGTTGGGAAAACCCCTTTAACAGGTTAAATTACCAGCGGTTACCAGAACAGTCCTGTAGGCCCACAGTAGATATCAGTCTGTACATAGCGAGCGGTTATCAACATGATAATGTCTGTTTTCCTGGGGAGAGAGGAGCGGCTCCTACATGCTTTAACAGGAAAGATGCCCTGGATGCAGCATATGACCGAGTGCACATTATGGTCATGTTCAGCAACTCCTTCAGCCTCTGTTTGTTCATGTTTTCAAGGGAATTATGGGAATGCTACTCACCAGGTTGTCATAGACCTGTCAGAAACTTAAATTGTGCAATATATAAAAAAAAAATTATATAAAGTTTTTTGAAGAAATGAAGGTAAAGCAGTTATTGATGAAAGACTATCGCATGGCCTGCATTGCAACAATGAAACACAATCCAATATCAGTAGCACACTACTAACAGTAAAAAACTATCAAAAAGAACATAGGAATTTTTGGAAAAGCATTTCTGCTACTTAGAATTTTTGACTTTTGTATTATATAAGTAGCAGAAATGCTTTTCCAAAAATTCCTATGTGCATTTTGATAGTTTTTTAGTGCTAGTAGAGTGCTGCTGCTATTGGATTGTGTTTGTATGTTACGGCCATGTCAGTGTGCACCTATGCTCATTTATTTCAAAAAAGTTTTTGGGATGTGTAGAATGAAATATAGTTTTCTAGTCTGCATCTGTATTGAGCATAGAAGAAACACCCCATTTGAACTTTCCATTAGGATACAGATTTGGACATGGTGGCTATGTAGCGTTGTCTTTGGTCACCAAGCATGAATCCTAAACTAAATGAAGCCTTGGAGCTAGCAATGCATTCTCCTCTTAGGGTATGTTCACACGGCGTGTTGGATCCATTTCGGGTCCGAAAAACGCATTCAAAAGCGCTACGTAAATCACATCCAAAACGCATCCAAACACGCACTCTATAGTTTTATATAGGGCGTCTGCTGCGTCAAACGGATCAAGAATTAACATGACAAGTCTTTGAACGGATCCGAAAGAAGCATCAGAAAGATGCATGTAAAACAGTCTGAACGCTGATGCGTGTTTTACATTGAAAGCCATGTAAATCGCACTGCACATTGTTAGATGCCTGTTTGGGTCCGAAACACAGATCAAAACACACATCTATAAACAGATCCAACACGCTGTGTGAACATATCCTTAAAGCTTCTATTAATTTTAATCAGACCGGTGTTGTGGAATGTACAATGTGAAATGTCTATTTCACCCACAAGATGGCTCCTTCATTCGGACGGCACTCAAGATGATGTAAGAGAACTACAGGTTGCAGAGTGAACCAAATAAAAGCATAACCAATCATGGACTGACAAGTATGCTTACCTAGGTGTTCTGTGTGGGGGTCTGCACTCGGCCCTCCTAGTACTTTGCACCCAACACTGAACAATAGGTTATATAAGTTGCTGTTTACTTGAAATAAATTACAAGTGTCTTTCTACTGAGCTGGGAGTTCAGTGTGTGACTTCTTCTTGTGCATGAAAAAACTTTGAGACTCTCGGTTCACATATTTTGATCAAAAGATGTTTAAGCTGCCCACGACTTTCAACGTGGTCTCAAATCGGGCAGTCCTGTCTTTACCTCTCAATCGAGCCAATCAGGCTTCCAACCGGGTCAACCGACCTCCATTATTCTGAGAGAAAAAATAAAAAACACCCAACCTGCAAGCTGCCCTTCTTATGACAGCCTGTGAGAGTGGGCGGGGACAGAAACCCAAAATGGAAGCACCCCTTCCTTCCCATATAGGTTAAAATCAATGTACACCAAGTATAACGTATGTTTCTGCACACAAAAACATTTCTGAAAAAACGTATGCAAACCTGGGTGCCACTGGCAGGGCTGCGCACACATGTAATTATACATGTACGCACACAGACCGCCGCCAGCGGCACATTACATTCTTCTTGTGCATGCACCTTAATACATCCAATTAGGAAACCGGTTGACAATCGTGATTCAGTACTGTTTACGTGCTGATCCAAAACACCGGTAACACTAAGATTATAGTAGAAATGTAGTTTAGTGTATTCTTATAGAAGCTTACACCAAGGTACAAATCTGCTAGAAATTTTTGTAGAAATAATTTGGAAACCCCGCTAATGTTTTATGGTTTGCACAGCAGTGAGGTTTCTGCACCATCATATGTATTGTAAGTATCTGATCTGTGACTGTGAATGGCCACGTCAAGCAAACCTCCCTCCTGCTGCAGATGTCCAGGCCCCATGAGATCACAGGGCATTGAGTAGAAGGCAGAGAATCAATGTCTTCCTGAGTAACTGACGTGATAGAAAACTAATTTTTCAGCCTCCTCTTGTTCCATGTCAGTCGGTTCATGTGTTTCATTAGCGTGATTGAGTGAGCGCGGGAGCCTGCAAGACGGATGTCAGATGTTCAGTAACTAGAACATCTTTACACAATCATCGCCTGCAACTTTAAAGAGTCTCCTCACTTCTGCAGCCAGCATGATGGAAGGATTTGGCTCTGACGAGTACAGTCTGCAGTAAATTCTGTTATTTCTGCTCTGTAACTTGTTAATATTGCTCAACTGCTAACGGGTATCTATTAATCTGCACTGGAGAGGATGAGGTAGGTCTATAGGGTTCAAGCTCGTGGAGGGTCTAACCCCAGAATAAGGCAGTTGTACAGTGAGGATAATACATACGGCCTACAAAACTACTCTCATCAGATTATGGCAGTCAGCAGTGAGATCACCTGGTAGTCAGTGGCACAGTCCCTGGCGGAAGGTTGAAGTTTTGACGGGTCATGTAGGACGGATGTGCTTCAGTGATTTATATGAAGTATTATCAAAAAATCTGCAGGTCAAGGGAAAACTTTTTTTCCCCTAGAGTCATGTGAAGTGGACGGTTATGGTCGGAGTGTAAAGGAGCACTAATTCAACCTCTTTTGCTTAAAGGGGTCGTCTCACTACAAGGCTTGCTTTTAATGTTAAAGATCTTGCGCGAAATGCGCGCCACAATTACAGTAATTCATATCTCTCAGAGAACTATGAATTACGCCTCGTCTCCCCTAGCATACAATACGATTGTACTGTATGCCGCTTACGCGCCACTAATAATAGGAGTGAATGGGCCCGATCGGGGACTAGCCCCCCCCCTCCTGGTAGTACTCGCTGAAAAGCACGTACTTCCAAAACACAGAGTACTGCAGCGCGTACAGTACGTGCCCCTGTATACCGTGTGAACATACCCTTATTCTTACAGAGGTTAAAGGGGTTGTCTCACTACCAGGATTGCTTTTTATGTTAAAGATCTTGTAAAAACAAGTCACTTTCCAATATGTGTCCATTAACAGTGTCCTACCTATTCCTAGATATCCCCTCTTGTATGGGCTGCATCAGCTCCTCAGGTTGCTATAGCTACAGACCTGTTCGATCTCTCCTGATAGGCTGCCAGCACTGGTTGCTATAGCTACAGACCTGGCTTCTACTGCAGCCTAGTAGAAGCCAGTAAACACGCCCCTGAATTCAAAATGAAACCAAGAAAACAGGACTGAGGTGAGATGAATCAATGTAGCGAGACAACCCCTTTAAATTTCTAACCATAGTATGAGCACAGCCTTAATTTGAACATTTTGACCACATATAAACAAGATCTGTTGTTATTTCAGCTTAAAGAACAGCGAGAGCGGGAGCGCAAAGCCAAGAAGGCAAAGGAAAACGGAGAAGAGGAGGGAGAGTTCGACGACCTGGTCTCTGCTCTGAGATCAGGTGAAGTTTTCGATAAGGACATTTCCAAACTTAAGCGGAATCGTAAGCGCATTACCAGCCAGACGACAGACAGCAGCCGGGAGAGACCCGTGACCAAGCTCAATTACTAAATCCCTTCCATAACCCCTAGAGACCATTACTGGAGATTACCTGCGTCGTCAGTGACACTGCCTTGACATTGGAGGGAGGATGGGATCTGTACATATGTATGTAATGTAAAGTTCTGTGTGTGCATATGTATCGGCGTACAGCATTTTGTACACATGCACGCATACATGTATATAGTTTGTAGTTTGGAAGATTCCATGCACATGTTGAGTATGTGATTTATTGCAGTATTATGTATATGTGTACAGAGCACATGTATACATACCCACTGTGTATAAATGGTCGGTTTTGTTTTTTTTATTAATCAAACTTTTTTTTTTTCCTCCTATATGTGCAGAAGCACAACCCACATTCTGCCAGATGAAGACTAGTGCATTCCAAAAATATATGTAAAGGGGCCTGTCCGCTCCCCGGACTGCTCTGTTTTATTAAATACATAGATATGCATGAAGTGACGATGCTGGAGCATCTTATACTTTGCGTTTTTTTCATTGCGTTTCTTTGTTGCTCCTCCTGGAATTGTATGAAATAATGGACAAGTGGGTGTTACGTCTACATAGTCCAAGTGGGACGTACTTTATTGACAAGAGAATGGTAACACCCTCTAGTGTTCTTGAATTATTACTCCTGGAAATATTTGACAATTAAATTGCATGGTGTCAGAATGCTGTAACCAGTGCTGACAAGGTGCTTCCACACGGTGCGTTGTTGATGCGTTTTTTGGATTCGTTGTTTGTGCAGAAATGTAGAGCTTTAATTACTGTACCTTTCTGCACAAAAAGGATCCAAAAAACGCATCAAAAATGCAATTAATGCTGTACATTTCTGCACAAAAAACGCATCCAAAAAACACTCCTGCATGTGAAAGCACCCTTAAGGTATATAGGGACGTACCTTATTGGTCACGCAATTGGTAACACCCACGTGTTCCTGTATTATTCCTCTTGGAAACACTTAGGGCCACATGTATGAAAACTGTCTAGGTCTAAAATGCACTTTGTTGCCCATAGCAACCAAACGGAGCACCTCTCTAATTTTTCCAGAGCACTATATGAAATGAGAGGGGCGCTCTGATTGGTTGCTATGGGTAACAAAGTGAATCTTAGACCTAGACAGTTTTCATACATGTGGCCCTTAGTGACAGGGTCAGAGTGTATAGGGACAAACCTTATTGACCACGGCAATGGTAACACCCAGTTGTGTTCCTGTATTATTCCTCTTGGAAACACTTAAGCAATGCAAACCGATACTGTCCAGTCGGTGGTGACAGGGTCAGAGTGTGTAGGGACACACTTGATTGACAAGGGGAATGGTGAAGTTCTTAATTTATTCCTATCATTCCCCTTTTCCCACGGTTATTTCCAGGAGTAATAACAGAGGACAAGCACAAAGAAAAAAAAGTTCTAAAAAAGATGTATAACCTATAAAACAATAATCCAAAAACAACAGGTATTTACTATAACAGACATGTCAAGGGAAGCAACAGGTTGTCTCCAATATTGGGACTCTATTGTAATTGCACAGCGGGGCCTGTATGCGGAGGGGGCTATTTTGAGAATCTAGTCTAGTGGTGGACCATGAACCAATAACATCTCTGAGGTATTATATGACGGCACTGAATCTGTTTGCTTCTTCGTGATGATTGGTTGGATCCTGTTATAGCGGATCACCCATGCATAGGCAGCAAACCCATTTAAAGACTGGTAATAAAAAAAAAAAAAAAAAAGCTGCAAATCCAATCTATTTATTGTATAGCGGGCGTATGTGACGACGCATAGGGTTCAGATTTCAAAGCACAGCAGAGCTCGTCAGGATATTTCTAATGCTGGATTATTTTAACCGGGGACTTTGCTGGTCCGTGGCAAAATGTGCAATTCTGATTTACACTATATACCTTTGTGGGGCTGCCACATACTCCGCAAGCAGCGGCTAATGTTATTTAGATTCACATATATATATATGTATACACTTTATGTAAGGGTAAGTCCGCTTCATTACTAATGGACCAATATACAGATTACTGAACCTGAGCAGTTTACATGGAGCCTAGCACCGACTACAAGGCGCTCATCTCATTCTTGGGAGTGGAGGTGGTTTCTTTGAGGTTGAAAAAAAATTGGGGTTACAATAGGTCAGGGTTCAGACACATACGGTAAAGTAGGAACCGCCAGCCTGTGGCTTTCTGGTGAAGGCTGAGAGTTGTCATTTTTCAACAGCTCGAGTCACAGATTCGAGAGCAACGCTGTGAAGGGTTAAAATTCTATAGTGACGACACCGGGGGCTTGGTCTGGTATTACAGCTCCACCTCATTTATGTAAATAAGGCTCAGCTGCAATACCAGGCTCTACCTGTAGACAAGAGTGGTGCTGTTTCTTGGGGAAAAATGAGGCTACGTCATTCTCCTAAACCATCACCATACATAGGAGAGAACACCTGCTCTTCTTCCATAATTATCTGATTTCCTGTCCAACACCCCAGATGTAAGTCAGTAGAGTGTTACAATGGAACCAGATCCATTCTACCCCCTAAATATAATCTGAAGCCACCAAGTCTTCACCATTACAGATCTGGCCGTGCCACACACCGCTCAGGAACCACAACCCCCAGCCATGATGGGTGTAGCCACAGTAATGATCGCTTTGCAATATCTTAAGACTGTTTTCTACTGTATTTCATACAGAGTTTGCCCCTCATAGACAGCGGTTCTGGGATTGCCATAGTCAGGTTAGCTCTCTTCTTTCCTTAGACGGTGAGAGAATATATTTTTCATTAAATGTATTTACAACCTAAATGCAAAGTTAACGTGAATGTCCACTCCTGACCCTCATTTTATGTGTTCAATCTAAACGGGTCACATTCCGTGCAGATTTATGTCTGCATACATTCTGTGTAGCAGCCGGAGCACATTTTTATGCAGAGCCCCCAAATCGCTTACATGGACCTGTTCGGTGCCTGCAGCCGCTGTTATGTACAGTTTATGTGGTAGACAGCTAGCGCCTTCTAGTGGTGTCTCGTCGGGTTATCAGGCACCGCACAGGGGATTCCAGTGCTTTGCTTCTGGAAAGAAAAATGCTCCGACCGCTACAAAAATCTTAATCGGCAGAGAATTTGGGACGAAAACAATGTGATAAGAGAGAGATTTGCTTTGAAGATAGAAACGCTGCTTCTGACAAGTTATCACCAGCTATATACTGCACTGTTACTGACCCTTCCTTACCTTTCACTGGGTTCAGTTTCTCTTAAAGCCAAACTAAAAATGGACGCTTCTTGGGAGGACAGCCATTTTGCTTAACAAGAAACTATAATTTGCAGCAGGAAGTGGTTACGTTTCATTTGCACACTTGTTTATTTCAATGTTTTCTTTGTCAAAATTGGATTAGATCCTGGTAAAATCTTAATAAAAGAGCATATTCTCCCCCTCCCTTTATGTGGGATCTCCTTTCATTTCTGATCCACCCACCCCCCAAAAATAATATCCATGACACAAGCTGTTAAAGGGGTGTTCCAGGATCGAACACTGCGCGTTGGTCCATCGGGACATGAGTAATAATGGAAGATAAAACTCCTACTTACCTCCCAGACAATCTCCTTCAGTCCCGGTGGCCGGTGCGTTCATCGTTCACGTGACAGCTGCAGCCGATCACAGGCCACAATGTCGCGCGCACGTGACCTCTATGGCCCGTAATTGGCTGCAGCTGTCACGTGAATGAAGACCGTTCACTGCTTCAGTGGCGATGAACCTTCCGGCAGCCAGGAGTACAATGGGGCCTCTGTGAGGGAAGTATGAGTCTTATCTTCTATTTATACTCATGCCCCGATGGACCAATGAGTATAAATAATTCCCAGACCGCCCCTTTAAATGCCCCGATGGACCAACGAGTATGAATAGGTCCTGGAACACCCCTTTAAATTGATGATACAAAAAGGCTAGTGATGTGTTGTACTACAGAGCTACTAGTAATATATTAGATGCTATTATTACTGTGATACAAGCTCTTAAAAAGAATTCATATAGAATTTGGGGGCCCATTTATTCAGGGTTTTCCACCTCTACTGTCACAGATTTTAGTGGGCACTTGCTTTGAGTAAAAAGGTTTTGTTTTTTTACTTAGGGCATTTGTCTCTTTTGGAAGACGTGGGCTGGGACTCCTGCAATCCGACACATTCCCCTACAATTTATGTCAATTTTGATTGTAGAAGAATCTTCGCCAGCTCACGGCTGGTGTAAATTTCATTTTGAGGTGCATTTACAGCCAGAGATGTGCCAAATGTATTGAGAAGCCTGCATCTCTTCCTTGGCGCATCTTCTTCTGGCACACGGGTGTTTTCGGTCACTCTCAGTTAATCTTTGTGTACTGTGGTCACTCTTTAAAATGCACTAATGGGCAGAATTTTGGCACGTCAGGGCGTACACCATCAAATTTTCTTATGTTGGAGGGAGACAACTGTGATCATTTCTGACCACATTCAGATTCAGGCTCCGTGTGGACACATACAAGGATTTGTGCATCAGCTCCGTCATACAGAGAATCCCTATAAACATAGGGGACATCATGAGGATGTTGAACACTAGTCTATGAGTTTTGTTTTTTTTTTAACCCGGGTCACATGAGTGCATTCTTATTTGGACACAAGTGCCAGGTATCTTCTTTTTTTCTCCTTAAAATACTTGATATTTGTGTTAAATGCTGGGTTCCCACATTGCGATCCGTTTTTGCCTTGGTTTTCCAAAATCACAGCAATAATACTGTAGTTTTGCCCTGATTTACTGCAATGTGTGAACCCTTCCTCAGTTTACATTGAGAAATTGCACACTAATTGTTACGAAGTGTTAACATGTTAAACACTCCAGTCAAAACTGGCTGCCTCCTTAGGGGATGTTCACACGGCGTGTTGGATCCGTGTTTCGGACCCAAGCACACATCTAACACTGTGCAGTGAGATTGCTTTCAATGTAAAACACGCATCAGCATTCAGACAATGATCACCGATGCGTGTTTACAGGCGTCTTTCTGAGGCGTCTTTTGGATCCGTTCAAAGAGTTGTCATGTCATGTTCTTCATCCGTTTTATGCAGAAGACGCCCTATTTAAAGCTAAAGGGGGCTTTCCTGCTGCAGCCAAAACGCAGCCAAACATGCACCTGTGTGTTGGATGCGATTGACACAGTGCTTTTGGATGCGTTTTTTGGATCCAACACGCCGTGTGAACATAGCCTTAGAAACTCGTGGTGGTGCTAAACCAGCAAATACCAAACAGGTGTGAAAACCAAAGCTACAAACAGCTCCCTGTTGGCTGTGGTGGAGTTGTTTTTAGCAGGTGTGCTCTTTGGTTGCATTTCCCCTTGGGGAGGCGCTGTAAATAAATGGTTAATGTTATTTTATAGGACTGTATAGAATGTCTCGGTTCCGGTGCACAATTGATTATTTTCACAAGAACACCTTAAGTTTTTCTTATTTTTTTTAGTCTGTGTGTAATTCAAATTATAATGGAGTAGAAAAAGCTTATCTGGTTATTTTGAGCTTTGGCCTTTTTCAGACACCACACCATTCCTGTCCATGGGCTGTGTCTAGTGTTGCTGCTCAGCCCCATTCACTTCAATGGCAATACTGATACAGCCCATTGAGAAGAGAGATGCTGATTAGAAAGAAATTTTTTTTAAAAAGTGTTTTTTTCCACCTCCCTAATTTGGAACGTAGTGTTAGTATAGTATCTCCAGAAGATGAAACTTTCATTGAAATACCTTGCATAAATGACTATTTTGAGAATTGCATATTTAGGAACAGCAATCTGAGACCTTGCAGGAAATCTCATACATTTTTTTGCAGGATGGTTCAGAGTATAAAATTTGGTAAGTGCTATTTATGCAACCCAATAATCTGTAGGTTGTGTTCATTTAGTGATGGCTTATTCTTGGGAAAATTGGGATTGGAACCATGGGACGTTTCAAGTTCCCTTCAATATTCAATCCTGGGTTTGTATAACCTGCACTGTGTGAACACGACATGAAGAACCACCAATTGAGGAAACCGGCTCTTTTATACGTTAAAGGGGTTGTCTCACTACATTGATTCATCTCACCTCAGTCCTTTTGTTTTGGTTTCATTTTGAATTCATGGTCGTGTTTACTTGCTTCCAATAGGCTGCAGTAGAAGCCAGGTTTGTAGCTATAGCGACCAGTGCTGACAGCCTATCAGGAGAGATCAAACAGGTCTGTAGCTATAGCTACCTTAGGAGCTGATGCAGCCCATACAAGAGGGGATATCTAGGAATAGGTAGGACACTGTTAATGGACACATATTGCAAAGTCACTTGTTTTTTCAAGATCTTTAACATAAAAAGTAGCAATCCTTGTAGTGAGACAACCCCTTTACAGCAAGTATGACAGAGGCTTAATTACTTAATCCTCCCAAAAACTGTCTGCCTTCCACATGCAAGCAGCTGATACACCACACATAGCAGCGCTTTATTCAGCGGTAACTACTTCCGGTGTGCTGCGCCATTTCTAATGTTTAGGTTGTGGTCTATGCAGTAAAGATCCAGCCCTGCAGTCAGGAAATTAACTGGTGCTGAAATTCTCTCTCTGGGCGTCACTTGGCCTTAGATTGTCCCATGGGCTTCGCCTTTACTACTGGGCAGGGTTCCACAGACCCCCCGCTTTCTTGATGGCAACATTCATGCTAAATTTGGCAAAGATGGACCAAGAGAATCAGACTGGACTATACCAAAATCTAAATTATTTGGTCAGTTCTCAAACTTTCCCGTCATCCTATTCTTTTCTTAAGTGCCTCTTTATGTTTTTCTACTGGTGAGCGGGGTGTTGTCTTTTCTTATTTTACTATTTATACTCGGTCTCATATTAAAAAAGCCAAATATTTTCTTTTTCACTCGCGTCTACCCACCTGGTGCCATTGGGGTTTGCAATATACAGTCACATCTCAGATCTGTGTCACTGTCTTGAGTTTGTTTTCATGGTGCCAATGACCAGTGCTGATATCATTTGAGGTGGTGTTCTCTATGGAATGCATTTTTTTAAAGACTTTTTTTAAAATCTGTCTCCAAAAAATAGACCTGGACATTTGTAAGTCTGTCCATCTGTTAAAAAAAAAAAAAAAAAAAAAAGCTTTGAAATAATAGTGAAGTCTAGTTAGTAGGAATGAGAATGTTTAGTAGTAGAACAGAGCGGAAAAATAAACTGTTTTTATGATGTACATTTAACTATGGAAATAGGCAATAAAAAACAGCACTTACACAATTCTGTCTATGTGGATTATTACACAGGTCTGTATTGAGCAGGCTCATTCATACAGTGGTGGAATGGGGGAGATTACAGCCCCAGCTGTTGACTGTACAATACTGCCCTCTTCTGGAAATTTGTGGAATTAAAGCTAAAACACTACTACTTTTACATGCACTTCTAGGGTTTGACTAAGAAAGGGAAGATCTCTCCTTAGGGAGAGCACCATATCGGCGTGTGGAGATTCAAAATTGTCTTTTGCACTCCACGAAGCATCTGCATATCACAAGGCATTATGGGAAAGGAGCTGAGAAGCTCAAGCGCCCTCTATTGGATGTAGCAAATCCTCAATTTGCTTTTGACCCACTGGGTCTTTTGAAAGCAAAAGGGATATTTAGCCAACCCAGCATCACTCATCTGTATACAGCCGTTTCAGGGTGTTTGCCCCTCGTCAGTACAGAGCAGAGCGATGCTGGGTTTGACTAGTAAGTGTTGGTTTCATCCTGCTGGTGCAGTCCCACAGTCTCCTCTAAAAGTAAGTGACACCTATTTGTAAAAAGCTGTTTTTTTGGTTTTTTTGGGCCTCTTTGCAATGAGAAACATTTTAACTGAAGACACCTCTCTAACCAGCACACTGCTCTATATTGCAGAGTCCACACTGGTGTATTGTATACCATTAGGTATCTATAGTGAGAAACTGTGCTCCATCCCCTTACGGTATGTAAAAGGCATCTCTTTAGAGACCGTGGATGAGAAGAGGAGAGAGTGTGTGAGATGAGAAAGCGTGTGCATTAGAGTGAGAAAGGTAGAAGGCAAGCGGGAGTGAGAGGAGAGTAGCAAGAGACACAGTGAGAGAGAAGAGATGAGCAAGAGAGACAAGAGAGTACATGGTGCGCACGTGGGAGACAGCACAGACGAGAGAGGAGAGACAAGAAGGAAGAGAAAACAAGAGAGCGTGGTCGATTAAAGAAAAGAGAAGGGATCAAGAGGCTGTGCAAGAGAGCGAGACAGTCAGGGAAAAGATAGAGCGCACGCAAGACACAGATAGCATTCGAGAGAATTAGAAGAGCGACTAGAGAGTACAAGACGAGAGAGGGATGAGCTACAGCAATGCGGGTAAAATAGTGATGGACAGAGAGAAAAAGAGACCAATATGGGAGAGTTGAGCGAGAGAAATAAGAGAGTAAAAGAAAGCACACGTGAGAAAAGAGGTATAGAAGAGATCTTTAAAAAAAAAAAAAAAAACATTAAAAAAAAAAAGAATAGAGATTGGAGAGAGTGGCAGAGAAGAGTAAAAGAGTGCATGAGGTAGAGTGAGACGAGAGAGTGAGAGCATGCGTTAGGGAGAGAGTGCTAGAGGAGAACACGAGTGAAAGATGAGAAAGAGCCTGCGAGTTACAGAAAGAGAGAGGGAGATGAGAGCAAGCACGTAACATAGAGGAAACGCGAGAGAGCAAACAAGGGAGAGCAAGGGACACGGAGAAAGAGAGACGAGCAGGAGAGTGAGCAAGAGGGCATGACGGATCCAGTGAGTAAAAGACTGAGTGCGAGGGAGAGCAAGAGTACATGAAAGGAGAAGTGCGGGCTAGATGAGAGCAATATAAGCATGCATGAGAAGAGAACACGAAACAGGGATAGACAGAAGAGTGTGAGAAATAGCAAAAATCAGAAGAGATTGAAAGATATAAGTGAGAGAAACACAGGTGCTGAGAGTGCCAGAGGTAGCATGCATGAGGAATGAAAGATAGAGAGAAGAGCTGGGCGAGCGAAAGGAGAGATTGAGAGCAAGAAGAGTGAAGAAGAGCATGCACGCAAGAGAGTAGGAGGGAGAGAGCAGATGAGAGCGGGGAGGAGGACTATAGACAGCAAGAGACATGGAGAGAGTGTGAGAAAGGAGAGAGCTATTTTGCCATAGGCAAACTTAAACTCTTATCAGTTCTCAATCTATAAAGCACTAAAACGTAACCTCTATACACACTATTTAAAAACCTGATTTCTAACCTCTCAATTTATCCCTTTCTAATTGTGAAGGAATATCTCCTTTTCTATTATCAAGTCTGGTGGAACACCACCTATTAACAGGAAAACCTTATATACACAGTAATTTACTAACTCCAGTAAGGGATCCAAAAAAACACTCCAGTTCTTTGGGGCTTGTTCACAGCTCAATGGCTGAACAAACATGAACCCAGTAGCTAGCAACTTTGCCATTTATGCTGACATGGGAAAAAGATCACATGTGCACTAATTGCTAGAGCAAGATGAGAAACTGCACACCAACTTTAACACCTATTCACACCAGCATGCAGAAAAGCGCAGTATAATGCATGGGATATTGCACAGTGCAAAGTAACCAATAAAACAATCACACATACACCCTCAGGGCATGAGGGAGGTGGTTGCCAGTACTACAATTGCATATAATAAGGCGATACAAAAGTGTGCCAAAAATATAGATACGTGTGGTACACAATGCTGGCTTACAACCTATTAGTGACACCCATACTATTAGACCAGGCGGGCTGCCCAGCATTTTCTAAGTGTCCAACACAAAACACAGGCACACTCTGCTCCCCAGCACTGTTAGGGAAATAAAAAAGGGCATACTGGAAAAAATATTAAATATGAGGTATTAGTTGGTAATGGGACCCCATGACACAAGCTCACAAGCCTCTTCACGGCTCCTCATGTCTTGTGAGTCCCTACACTGACAACTTTACAGAAAAAACATACAAAAATGGGACATTACTTACTCAAAAAAACACTCCAATTCTTTGGGGCTTGTGAACAGCTCAATGGCTGAACAAACATGAACAAAGTAGCTAGCAACTTTGCCATTTATGCTGACTGGGAAAAAGATCACATGTGCAGCTAATTGCTAGAGAAAGATTAGAAACTGCACACCAACTTTAACACCTATTCACACCAGCATGCAGAAAAGCCGCAGTATAATGCATGGGGAGATTGCACAGCATCCTACATGTGCAGTCATCCCTAATCCGATGGACATAAAACATATAAGGCTTCCTTGTGAGACCCTCTGCAGTGGGTAACACTATAGACAGAGGTGAGAAATCACAAATTAAAATGTCATGCCTGACCTCCCCAACATGTTTCACCAACTAAATGGCTTCATCAGGGGATAGAGGTCCGGTCAAATAGTGTGTATCGAGGTTAAGTGTTATACATAATAAAAGTTAGGTTTTAGTGCTTTATAGATTGAGAACTGATAGAGTTTAAGTTTGCCTATGGTAAAATAGTTTTAAATATCGTCATTAAAAGTCACTCTTTGTTCTCTTGCTAGATTCCCATTTTTTTGGGAGACTATTTGACTAGAGATGAGTGAGGCACACAAGACAGAAGCGACAGGAAGCCAGAGAGAGCGAATGAGGATAACTAGTGAGTGAGGGGAGAGAAGAGATTAGCTTTCTCTATTGTCTATTTCTCTACTTAGTGCGTGAACTAGATGAGACACTAAACTAGATGAGCGCTAAACCGTATCGGGCTTCTCACTGTTCATCTGCTCTATGGTTCGGTTTCTGCAATTTGGTCTTCTGTATATCCATGGCCATCATCTCCCAAAAAATTACATTTATTATTTTAATGTTGACAAACTGAATTACACAGATCAAACTGTTAATTAAATGTGTGTGAAATAATCTACATTTGTAGTTTTCTTAGCGGGTGCTTTTGTTCCGTTACTAATTAAAGCACAGATGAAGTATAAAAGTCATGATAACTTATGTTCTGATCTTAAATACAGGTGAAGGAGCTTGCATCCTCCTTGTAAGACCTCAATGCTGGAAATACAGGACATAGAATGCTTCTACTAAGAAGAATTTGTGTTGCTTGTTACCAAGTTACACCCATACAGACTACACGATCCTGTACTCTACTACTGGCAACTTTAGGAAACCAACACCATAATAGTACTGCTATAATCACCATGAGAAGTGGCCCCTTTAAACACAGGGGAAGTAATTCTAATTGCATAAAAGTGTACTAACCAGATAATATACAGCAGTGCCCACAATATCCTCAACCATGATAGCTCAGCTCACATTTGTCCAGTAATCTTGCACGCTTATCCTCCACCGTGGTTCCATGCAGCGTTTTTTTGTATACCTTTAATTCATTTATATAGCGCTTTCACATACCACAGCACTGTACTGAGATTGTGAGCCCCAATGGATATAGGGACTAATGTGAATAATAAGAGAATAATTTCCAGATTAAACTATCAGTATGTTTTTTGGCGTGTGGGAGAAGCTAGAATACCCACATAAACATAGGGAGTACATATAGCTTGTTCATGTGGGTCTCAGTGTGGTTTGAATGTAGGACACCAGTGCGAGTTGGGACAAGTCGTTTTGGTGCCCTAGGCAAATAGGGCAGAGGGTGCCCCTCCTACCCTGGAAAAATTTCTCATCTTTGGTTCTGACCTAACACACAGCCCCTTCAGCTGCACCCGCCCCAACTAGGTGAAATGGGTAGAAACACACAATTGTATTATCTTTATTCTGCAGGTCAGTACTCCTATTACACCCAGCCTCTGGGCTCAGGCAGGGTGTAGGGTGGGCAGTAAGATGGCAGGTCTGGGGACATTCATAAGGCTGTCAGTCAATGCCCCAGGATCCGAGCGCTGCGATCGGTAGATGGGAGAGGCTGTTCAAACTAGCCGCAGTCACATTAACCGTGGCATCTAAGTAGATAAATAGCCATCCCTGGTCCCGGCTGCTGAAGTCAGGTGCGGGCTGTACCTAACAGCACCCACCACTGAGCACACTCCATACCTGTGCCCTTACTGATAGGCAGAGGTAGGTGCTATAGGATGTCGTCATGGTGCACACACAAGGATCAATTGTACTGGATTGTTCAAATCTATGGCACCATTTCAGCCAATGATAGGGGGCAAGATGCTAAATATCCAACTCGTTGCACTTTACTGGGGGTCCGGTGTCCATACCTCCCAACATTTTGAATGGTTTGTTGAAAGAAATATAAATTCATTCATGTGTATCTATGCACTTCATTTACAAATGGAACAAAAGTCTATATCTGAATTTTTTGTACTAAATTGCTGCAAATTAGAAAATATTTAACTCATCACCTACTATGCATTTAAGAATCAAAGAGATGCTTTGTGGGGGCAATACAGTAAGTTTATTGTTGTAAGATCTTTACTTGCTAAATAAACAGGGACTTTGGATCAATTTGGATAAAAAATAGGGACACTTGGGAGGTATACCAGTGTCTGAGATCCCTGGTGATCACTAGAAAAATGGAGACGTATTGAATGGGGTCTGCCCTAAAAAAGTGTGTGTAAACTCGCAGTCATTAGTATTGGGGTTTGTGGGGTTCCCAGCGGGACCTATTAGAAACTATGTATGATAAAGAGGGGGGTCCTTCTGTCTGGGCCCACCTGAATTAGACACGGTGGGCCTTGCAAATAGCAAATGCCTCATCACTCGCTGCTCATCTGAATGCATCACAGTAGTTGTTGCAATGTTGGCACTGGCTGGCAGTAGAAGCGGTCACTGCACCTCCGGGCCGCCCAGGTGATGTCTACTGGAGCTCATGTGTCTTGCCACTTTCCTTTGATGTCACATGGAGTCCTTGCCCTGATGAGGGCGGCTCCACTCTCCGGTGACTGACCCTAAGGTCACTGCAATGTTCCCTAGTTTGGGCCAAACACATCATTAGATTTGAGGCTATGCATTGTATTTAACAATTTGCTTGGCCCAAACTAGGGAACATTAGGGTGACCTTAGGTTCAGTCACTGGAGAGTGGGGTCGCCCTCATTAGGGCAATGACCCCCATAAGAAATTTCCCCAGGGCCTAATTTAGGGTCGGTGCATATAGTCCATTTTGGAGCTGTATGGGATAGCCTCTTTTTTTCTTCCCAGATTGCGTCTATTTATCTAGTAAATACATTTGTATACATATATACAGACTTTTCTCCATTGTGACTGTGCCACCTGTTTGCTTTATTTATTGCTTATATTTACATGTGTATATTTACATCAATAACGAATTTTATTAAATATTAGTAAAAGTTTCCTACGACAATCCCCTTTCTATTTTTTATTGGGGGTTTTCTTTTCTACTGAGTAAGTACAGCATCAGGGATCGCTCCCACCAAGACACCTCCATCCCCCAGATCTGCTCCAGCTCTTGTCTGACAGTGTTACAGAACGAGTGGCGTGAACTGCGCAGGCGCCGCCCTCGTCATTTCCCTGGCAATTCCGAAGATAGCCGAGCACACGTCATTCGGCTCTTTCCGGAGAGGTCGGCCGCAGACGCCTCCCCCGTCACTTCTGCACCACGGTTCGCTCGTAGCTTTATGAACGGATGTGGCTTTGTGGGAACAGATTCCTTTATGGTGTGAATTCTTCGCTACTGGCAACGTAAACACAGCGGCAGCCGCTCAGGCCATGGTTACCACGGCAACGTATACACGGCGTCAGCCTCGGAATAGCCGAGCCGCGGTTACCATGGCAACGCGTCCACAGCTCCTACTACAACTGTCAGGGAGCGAGCAGCGCCACCCAGCGACAACCGCCGGACACAAAACCGACCACGTGTTGGTGAATGACAACCCCGCCCCCGCTGCCAATCAGGAGCCGGAGCCCGGATTTCGCGGCGGCTTCAAACAGTAGCGCTGCAGGTGTACAGAAGAGCCGGCGGCGGAGGGGCCCCATGGCGTCAGCGGCGTGGGCTCTGTGACGTCAATAGCGTGGGCATTGTGAAGTCAATAGCGTGGGCATAGTGACGTCAATAGCGTGGGCATTGTATTGTCAGAGTCCCCCTCAGTCCGGCCGCAGCCACAGACCCGGCGGGAGTGTGTGGAGACAGCGGAGCTGTGGGGTGAGTGTTTCGGCTTCTTGCAGTCCTATCCTGCGCTCTAAGCCTGTGTCATGTGTGTGCGCGCCCTCTGCTGGTGATGTGGTGTCACTGCCGGGGCTCCGCAGGGGCGGGCGGGGCCGTGCTGGTGCTTGGGAGAGGGTGTTGCTGGGGTTGGCGGTCTCTTGTGGGGTCTGTGCTGGGGAGGGCGGTGCCACACGTGTTATGTGCACAGGTGGATTACTGATCTATATAGATAAGTGTAGACAACCTGCATGCGACAAGCTCCTGCAGTGTGTGACCCCGCCTAATGCCTCTTTTTATAGCCAAAACCAGGAATGGCTGGTAATGGGAGGGTGCATGTTAAAGAGAACCTGTCACATAGGTTATGCCCACTGGCTGAGGGCAGCACAAGCTAGTGTCTGACCTGCTGTTTCCAGCGCTGTGTCCCTTATTCTGTAAGATGCTGGAGGTTTAGAGCATTTAATGCTCAAATCTTATTCATGAGCAGGTGTTAGCCCCGCCCACCAAAGCCTAGCTCCGCCTACTGGCAGCTATTCTCATGTTTCTACCTATTCAAAGTAATAGGTTTATCAGTTGAGGTGGATGGGGCTTACCCCAAATGGGCGGGGCACGGGAAAAACTGACTGACTCTTTCTGGCTGAAAACTGCAGATTTGAGCATTAAATACTCTAAAACTGCAGCATCTTACAGAATAAGGGACACAGCGCTGGGAACAGCAGGTCTGACACTGGCTTGTTCTGTCCTCAGCCAGTGGGCATAACCTATGTGACAGGTTCCCTTATGCTCAAATCTATCAGTTTGCAGCCAAAAAAGTCCAGCTTATTCATGAGCAGATGCTAGCCCCACCCACATGAGCTATTGCTTTGAATAGGTAGAAACATGTAAATAAGTTAATAACTCAGGTGGGCGGGGCTTACACCAGTTCCTAAATAAACTGGGTTGTTTTTCTTTTCTTTTTTGCTCCAAACTGCAGATTTGAGCATTTAATGCTCTAAAACTACAGCATCTTACAAATGGGTCCCTGTTGTCTCATTATTCCAGGTAAAGAAGATGTAAGGGTGAGTTCACACATCAAAATTCATTTTTTTTTTCCTCTCGCAGTTAAAGTGTAAACCACAGACTGAACATGTTACATAAGGGGTTGTGTCCACACGGCATTTTTGGGTCCGAAAATCGCATCCAAAAACAAAGCGTTGATTGGACCCGAATCTGATCCAACATGCAGCTGCGTGTTTGGATACGTGTTGGATGCAGCAGGGTTGCACCCTATAGTTTATTATAGGGCTCCTGCCGCGTCTTTCATTCCAACTTCAAATACCTGTTGTGTGGAGAGATAAGTGTAAAATGTATTGTGAAGATACAGTGATCTTTTTGCAGTATACAGGCAGTCCTCGACTTAAACCATTTCGACTTACATCTGTCCCCTAGTTACAAACAGAGACTTATGGGGCATGCTCCACAGCAGATAGTAGCTGTGGAACGACAAGTTCCAGCATGCCACAGCAGCATATGAGGTGAAATGGGGTTTAAAATCTTCTTAACAGGGCACAGACTGCAAAACAAATGTAAAAACCCTTCCCTGCACTATCCAAAACTAAAAAAAACACTTTTGTGCTGTAGTTACATTTAAAAAAATCTACCTGTTCCGACTTACACACAAATTCAACTTAAGAACAAACCTACGGTCCCTATCCTGTCCGTAACCCGGGGACTGGCTGTAATTAGGTTTCAGGTGAAGAAAATATTCACAGCATAGCAAAGAAGTGGAAAATCAATTGACAAATATGAATTTGGCACTTCTCCACTATTATGTGCTGCATATTTTATTATAAAATTGTTAATTTATTCATAATATTATCACCATGGTGAATCCAGCATATATACAATGGGGCACATTTATCAAGGCAGTTTTCTGACACAATTTGCGCCAAAAATAACGTCTTACAAGCTTTATGCCACATTTACTATGTGTTATAGATAGTTTCAAACACTTCTGTGCCTCGTCCAACAAAGGGGTGTGGTTTTGTGAAGAAGAATCATGGCTTAAAATCCGCAAATTTTTTTCGCAGTTTGTAGTGTAAAAGTAAGACAACGGATAAGTACAAACTTAAAGGGGTTGTCTCACTACATTGATTCATGTTATCTCAGTCCCGTTTTCTTGGTTTCATTTTGAATTCAGGGGCGTGTTTTATTGGCTTCCACTAGGCTGCAGTAGAAGCCAGGTCTGTAGCTATATGCCCTAACCAGTTGCTGACGCACCTACAAGGACGAGAATGGACCAGGTCGGTAGCTATAGGGACCTGAGGAGCTGATGCCCGCCCATACAAGAGGGGATATCTAGGAATAGGTAGGACACGGTTAATGGACAAATATTGCAAAGTGACTTGTTTTTGCAAGATCTTTAACATAAAAAGCAGCAATCCTTGTAGTGAGACGACCCTTTTAAATCTGGCGCAAGTTAGAACTGTGTACTTTATCAACACTGTGATAAATGTGGCGCATTGTAAGACGGTCTAGTCTATCTTACAGTCGGACACCATTGATAACTGTGCCTCAAAATGTTTTCTGTCTACTACGCTAAATTACGAGTGACAGATTTCTGCACAAGGTCTTCTGTATATGATCCAGTCTGCAAGCTTCACGTTGTCCATGTTGTGTAGTTTGAAATTTGTATTAATATTTTGTATGTATTTTTATGACAAACTGCATGAAATTTCTAAAGCTTTGGCGACTGATAGGCGCTGAATTTATTAGTTTTATGTCTTCATTGCATCAAGAAAAATGTTAAAGCCGAGTCAGAAATGATTTTGAAGAGGAGTTCACACTTTAAATTGGCGAATTACTTTTCTTATTGGAATTGTTCTCCCTTATGTTCAGACATTGCCTTCTAACAGAATGTGGCACCATAAGGAAGAACTAAATCCCATCGTTATTTCAGCAGATACTGTCCCTTGAAGGTAATATTCACACAGGGTCATTTTGGCGCAAATATCGAGTCCTATTTGCGCTCTAATACGGGCAAGAGCCGCGCTGAAATTACGGTAATCCATAGTTCTCAGAGAAGTATAGACTAAGCCTCCTCTCCCCGCTCGTACTATACGATTATATTGTAGGAGCGGGGAGATAAGTGGTATGTCAATTGCTTGCTGCGAGTAATGAATGTCTATGGCGCTGGTGGGCAACGCTACGTACTAGGAAGCGCTATGTACAACGCTACGTACTAGGAAGCGCTATGTACTATGATGCGCTGTGTACAACGCTACGTACTAGGAAGCGCTACGTACTATGATGCGCTATGTACAACGCTACGTACTAGGAAGCGCTACGTACTATGATGCGCTGTGTACAACGCTACGTACTAGGAAGCGCTACGTACTATGATGCGCTGTGTACAACGCTACGTACTAGGAAGCGCTACGTACTATGATGCGCTATGTACAACGCTACGTACTAGGAAGCGCTACGTACTATGATGCGCTGTGTACAACGCTACGTACTAGGAAGCGCTACGTACTATGATGCGCTGTGTACAACGCTACGTACTAGGAAGCGCTACGTACTATGATGCGCTATGTACAACGCTACGTACTATGATGCGCTATGTACAACGCTACGTACTAGGAAGCGCTACGTACTATGATGCGCTATGTACAACGCTACGTACTAGGAAGCGCTACGTACTATGATGCGCTATGTACAACGCTACGTACTAGGAAGCGCTACGTACTATGATGCGCTATGTACAACGCTACGTACTTGTGCTATGTACAACCTACTACTAGGAAAACGCTAAGTACTATGATGCGCTTTGTACAAAGCTACGTACAGGGAAAGGGTAGTACTATGATGCGCTTGTACAACGTACGTAAGGGAAAGGGTACTAAACGCCCCAAAA